>JASFYC010000628.1:0-19341 GCA_030412335.1 Botrylloides violaceus | reverse complement strand
TGATTGACGTGGCTTCTTTATTTTAGAAAGAAGTCCGTTATTTTGGCATTCCGTAACAATGCGATTTCATCCAAATACCTCGACTTTAGCGCGATAAGACTATATCGAACAGAGTCTGTCAGTTACTTAAACGCTAATGCATTCATTATTGACGTGGCTTCTTTATTTTAGAAAGAAGTCCGTTATTTTGGCATTCCGTAGCAATGCGATTTCATCCAAAGACCTCGACTTGAGCGCGATAAGACTATATCAAACAAAGTCTGTAAGTTACTTAAACGCTAATGCATTCATTCACGCTGACATGGCTTCTTTAATTTGGAAAGAAGTTCGTTATTTTGGCATTCCGTAACAATGCGATTTCATCTAAAGACCAGGAATTGAGCGCGATAAGACTATATCGAACAGAGTCTGTCAGTTACTTAAACGCTAATGCATTCATTCTGATTGACGTGGCTTCTTCATTTTAGAAAGAAGTCCGTTATTTCGGCAATGCGATATCAATACGATTTCACCAAAATAACTCTCATAAAACCAAAAAACTGTCAACTAAATGCTAATGCATTCTGATTGACGTGGCTTCTTTATAGAAAGAAGTCCGTTATTTTGGCACCATGCGATTTCATCCAAAGACCTCGACTTGAGCGCGATAAGACTATATCAAACAAAGTCTGTAAGTTACTTAAACGCTAATGCATTCATTCACGTTGACCTGGCTTCTTTAATTTGGAAAGAAGTCCGTTATTTTGGTATTCCGTAACAATGCGATTTCATCCGAATACCTCGACTTCAGCGCGATAAGACTATATCGAACAGAGTCTGTCAGTTACTTAAATGCTAATGCATTCATTCTGATTGACGTGGCTTCTTTATTTTAGAAAGAAGTCCGTTATTTAGATTCCTAGCAATGCCATCCAAAGACCTCGACTTGAGCGCGATAAGACTATATCAACAAAGTCTGTATTTACTTAACGCTAATGCATATTCACGTGACTGGCTTCTTCAATTTGGAAAGAAGTTCGTTATTTTGGTATTCCGTAACAATGCGATTTCATCCGAATACCTCGACTTCAGCGCGATAAGACTATGTCGAACAGAGTCTGTCACGCTAATGATTGACGTGGCTTCTTTAATTTGGAAAAAGTCCAGCACTACAAACAATGCGATTTCATCCAAAGACCTCGACTTGAGATAAGACTATATCAAACAAAGTCTGTAATTTACTTAAACGCTAATGCACACAGTTGACCTGGCTTCTTCAATTTGGAAAGAAGTTCGTTACCGTAACAATGCGATTTCATCCGAATACCTCGACTTCAGCGCGATAAGACTATGTCGAACAGAGTCTGTCAGTTACTTAAATGCTAATGCATTCATTCACATTGACCTGGCTTCTTTAATTTGGAAATAAGTCCGTTATTTTGGCAGACTTTGTTTGATATAGTCTTATCGCGCTCAAGTCGAGGTGTTTGGATGAAATCGCATTGCTACGGAATGCCAAAATAACGGACTTCTTTCTAAAATAAAGAAGCCACGTCAATCAGAATGAATGCATTAGCGTTTAAGTAACTGACAGACTCTGTTCGATATAGTCTTATCGCGCTGAAGTCGAGGTATTTCGATGAAATCGCATTGTTACGGATTGCCAAAATAACGGACTTCTTTCTAAAATAAAGAAGCCACGTCAATTAGAATGAATGCATTAGCGTTTAAGTAACCGACAGACTCTGTTCGATATAGTCTTATCGCGCTAAAGTCGAGGTTTTTAGATGAAATCGCATTGTTACGTAGTGCCAAAATAACGGACTTATTTCCAAATTAAAGAAGCCACGTCAATGTGAATGAATGCATTAGCGTTTAAGTAATTGACAGACCATGTTACAGACTTTGTTTGATGTAGTCTGATCGCGCCTAAGTCGAGATCTTTGGATAAAATTGCATTGTTACGTAATGCAAAAATAACGGACGTCTATCAAAAATAAAGAAGCCACGTCAATGAGAATGAATGCATTAGCGTTTAAGTAACTGACAGACTCTGTTCGATATAGTCTTATCGCGCTAAAGTCGAGGTATTTGGATGAAATCGCATTGTTACGGAATGCCAAAATAACGGACTTCTTTCCAAATTAAAGAAGCCACGTCAATGAGAATGAATGCATTAGCGTTTAAGTAACTGACAGACTCTGTTCGATATAGTCTTATCGCGCTCAAGTCGAGGTCTTTGGATGAAATCGCATTGTTACGGAATGCCAAAATAACGGACTTCTTTCCAAAATAAAGAAGCCACGTCAATGTGAATGAATGCATTAGCGTTTAAGTAACTGACAGACTCTGTTACAGACTTTGTTTGATATAGTCTTATCGCGCTCAAGTCGAGGTCTTTGGATGAAATCGCATTGTTACGGAATGCCAAAATAACGGACTTCTTTCCAAAATAAAGAAGCCACGTCAATGAGAATGAATGCATTAGCGTTTAAGTAACTGACAGACTCTGTTCGATATAGTCTTATCGCGCTGAAGTCGAGGTATTTGGATGAAATCGCATTGTTACGGAATGCCAAAATAACGGACTTCTTTCCAAAATAAAGAAGCCACGTCAATGAGAATGAATGCATTAGCGTTTAAGTAACTGACAGACTCTGTTCGATATAGTCTTATCGCGCTCAAGTCCAGGTCTTTAGATGAAATCGCATAGTTACGGAATGCCAAAATGCCGGACTTATTTCGAAATTAATGAAGTCACGTAAAGAGATTGAATGCATTAACGTTGAAGTAACTGACAGACTCTGTTCGATATAGTCTTATCGCGCTAAAGAAGAGGTTTTTGGATGAAATCGCATTGTTACGTAGTGCCAAAATAACGGACTTCTTTCTAAAATAAAGAAGCCACGTCAATCAGAATGAATGCATTAGCATTTAAGTAACTGACAGACTCTGTTCGATATAGTCTTATCGCGCTGAAGTCGAGGTATTCGGATGAAATCGCATTGTTACGGAATACCAAAATAACGAACTTCTTTCCAAATTAAAGAAGCCACGTCAACGTGAATGAATGCATTAGTGTTTAAGTAACTTAGGGTGGAGATCAAAAAGGTGGGGAAAAATACCTCTGGATTATCGATAACTCCGGGGTTACATAATCCCGAGTTATCCGTCACATTAATTGCGGTTGCAAAAACTCAGGTTTTTTCTGGAGGTCCGCGGATTACGTAACTCCCGAGTTAACGACCATGACTAAGCAAAACAGAACCTCATGTGAAGTGTCGCGTGAAAGGTTATCGCTGCAGCGGATTGAGATTGGCAAAACGCGAGAGTTGAAAAGAGAAGGCGTAAGTAGTCATTATGGAAATCCAGACATTGCTCTCTCTCACTAATCACAGTGCTCTAAAATATTATACTGCCTCGACATAATCGCCTTCTAACGCCCGATAATGCCATTCGTCCCGAGCGAAAAATGAATTCTGCTAGATAACCCTGCCCCGTAGCAGGGTTATTTTAGCGAGATTATCTGCCTGAAATAATCCGTGAATCAGTAGGTTAAAAAATAACCCGGCTTTTTGCAACCGGAAAAACCCCACCAACACGGATAACTCGAGATTTATAAAATAATCCACTTTATTGATCTCCACCCTTACAGACTTTGTTTGATATAGTCTTATCGCGCTCAAGTCGAGGTCTTTGGATGAAATCGCATTGTTACGGAATGCCAAAATAACGGACTTCTTTCCAAAATAAAGAAGCCACGTCAATGAGAATGAATGCATTAGCGTTTAAGTAACTGACAGACTCAGTTCGATATATTCTTATCGCGCTAAAGTCGAGGTATTTTGGATGAAATCGCATTGTTACGGAATGCCAAAATAACGGACTTCTTTCCAAAATAAAGAAGCCACGTCAATGAGAATGAATGCATTAGCGTTTAAGTAACTGACAGACTCTGTTCGATATAGTCTCATCGCGCTAAAGTCGAGGTATTTGGATGAAATCGCATTGTTACGGAATGCCAAAATAACGGACTTCTTTCCAAAATAAAGAAGCTATGTCAATGAAAAGAATGCATTAGCGTTCAAGTAACTGACAGACTCAGTTCGATATATTCTTATCGCGCTAAAGTCGAGGTATTTTGGATGAAATCACATTGCTACGGAATGCCAAAATAACGGACTTCTTTCTAAAATAAAGAAGCCACGTCAATCAGAATGAATGCATTAGCGTTTAAGTAACTGACAGACTCTGTTCGATATAGTCTTATCGCGCTCAATTCCAGGTCTTTAGATGAAATCGCATTGTTACGGAATGCCAAAATAACGAACTTCTTTCCAAATTAAAGAAGCCATGTCAACGTGAATGAATGCATTAGCGTTTAAGTAACTTACAGACTTTGTTTGATATAGTCTTATCGCGCTCAAGTCGAGGTCTTTGGATGAAATCGCATTGCTACGGAATGCCAAAATAACGGACTTCTTTCTAAAATAAAGAAGCCACGTCAATCAGAATGAATGCATTAGCATTTAAGTAACTGACAGACTCTGTTCGATATAGTCTTATCGCGCTCAAGTCGAGATATTTGGATAAAATCGCATTGTTACGGAATGCCAAAATAACGGACTTTTTTCCAAATTAAAGAAGCCACGTCAATGTAAATGAATGCATTAGCGTTTAAGTAACTGACAGACCCTGTTACAGAATTTGTTAGATGTAGTCTGATCGCGCTCAAGTCGAGATCTTTGGATAAAATTGCATTGTTACGGAATGCAAAAATAACGGACTTCTATCCAAAATAAAGAAGCCACGTCAATCAGAATGAATGCATTAGCGTTTAAGTAACTGACAGACTCTGTTCGATATAGTCTTATCGCGCTAAAGTCGAGGTATTTGGATGAAATCGCATTGTTACGGAATGCCAAAATAACGGACTTCTTTCCAAAATAAAGAAGCCACGTCAATGAGAATGAATGCATTAGCGTTTAAGTAACTGACAGACTCTGTTCGATATAGTCTTATCGCGCTAAAGTCGAGGTATTTTGATGAAATCGCATTGTTACGGAATGCCAAAATAACGGACTTCTTTCTAAAATAAAGAAGCCACGTCAATGAGAATGAATGCATTAGCGTTTAAGTAACTGACAGACTCTGTTCGATATAGTCTTATCGCGCTCAATTCCAGGTCTTTAGATGAAATCGCATTGTTACGGAATGCCAAAATAACGGACTTCTTTCCAAATTAAAGAAGCCATGTCAACGTGAATGAATGCATTAGCGTTTAAGTAACTTACAGACTTTGTTTGATATAGTCTTATCGCGCTCAAGTCGAGGTCTTTGGATGAAATCGCATTGCTACGGAATGCCAAAATAACGGACTTCTTTCTAAAATAAAGAAGCCACGTCAATCAGAATGAATGCATTAGCGTTTAAGTAACTGACAGACTCTGTTCGATATAGTCTTATCGCGCTCAAGTCGAGGTCTTTGGATGAAATCGCATTGTTACGGAATGCCAAAATAACGGACTTCTTTCCAAATTAAAGAAGCCACGTCAATGTGAATGAATGCATTAGCGTTTAAGTAACTTACAGACTTTGTTTGATATAGTCTTATCGCGCTCAAGTCGAGGTATTTGGATGAAATCGCATTGTTACGGAATGCCAAAATAACGGTTTTCTTTCCAAAATAAAGAAGCTATGTCAATGAAATGAATGCATTAGCGTTCAAGTAACTGACAGACTCAGTTCGATATATTCTTATCGCGCTAAAGTCGAGGTATTTTGGATGAAATCACATTGCTACGGAATGCCAAAATAACGGACTTCTTTCTAAAATAAAGAAGCCACGTCAATCAGAATGAATGCATTAGCGTTTAAGTAACTGACAGACTCTGTTCGATATAGTCTTATCGCGCTCAATTCCAGGTCTTTAGATGAAATCGCATTGTTACGGAATGCCAAAATAACGAACTTCTTTCCAAAGTAAAGAAGCCAGGTCAACGTGAATGAATGCATTAGCGTTTAAGTAACTTACAGACTTTGTTTGATATAGTCTTATCGCGCTCAAGTCGAGGTATTTGGATGAAATCGCATTGCTACGGAATGCCAAAATAACGGACTTCTTTCTAAAATAAAGAAGCCACGTCAATCAGAATGAATGCATTAGCGTTTAAGTAACTGACAGACTCTGTTCGATATAGTCTTATCGCGCTCAAGTCGAGGTATTTGGATGAAATCGCATTGTTACGGAATGCCAAAATAACGAACTTCTTTCCAAATTAAAGAAGCCACGTCAATGTGAATGAATGCATTAGCGTTTAAGTAACTGACAAATTACAGACTTTGTTTGATATAGTCTCATCGCGCTAAAGTCGAGGTATTTGGATGAAATCGCATTGTTACGGAATGCCAAAATAACGGACTTCTTTCCAAAATAAAGAAGCCACGTCAATGAAAAGAATGCATTAGCGTTTAAGTAACTGACAGACTCTGTTCGATATAGTCTTATCGCGCTAAAGTCGAGGTATTTGGATGAAATCGCATTGTTACGTAGTGCCAAAATAACGGACTTATTTCCAAATTAAAGAAGCCACGTCAATGAGAATGAATGCATTAGCGTTTAAGTAACTGACAGACCCTGTTACAGACTTTGTTTGATATAGTCTGATCGCGCTCAAGTCGAGATCTTTGGATAAAATCGCATTGTTACGTAATGCAAAAATAACGGACTTCTATCCAAAATAAAGAAGCCACGTCAATGAGAATGAATGCATTAGCGTTTAAGTAACTGACAGACTCTGTTCGATATAGTCTTATCGCGCTAAAGTCGAGGTATTTGGATGAAATCGCATTGTTACGGAATGCCAAAATAACGGTTTTCTTTCCAAAATAAAGAAGCCACGTCAATGAAATGAATGCATTAGCGTTTAAGTAACTGACAGACTCTGTTCGATATAGTCTCATCGCGCTAAAGTCGAGGTATTTGGATGAAATCGCATTGTTACGGAATGCCAAAATAACGGACTTCTTTCCAAAATAAAGAAGCCATGTCAATGAGAATGAATGCATTAGCGTTTAAGTAACTGACAGACTCTGTTCGATATATTCTTATCGCGCTAAAGTCGAGGTATTTTGGATGAAATCACATTGCTACGGAATGCCAAAATAACGGACTTCTTTCTAAAATAAAGAAGCCACGTCAATCAGAATGAATGCATTAGCGTTTAAGTAACTGACAGACTCTGTTCGATATAGTCTTATCGCGCTCAATTCCAGGTCTTTAGATGAAATCGCATTGTTACGGAATGCCAAAATAACGAACTTCTTTCCAAATTAAAGAAGCCATGTCAACGTGAATGAATGCATTAGCGTTTAAGTAACTTACAGACTTTGTTTGATATAGTCTTATCGCGCTCAAGTCGAGGTCTTTGGATGAAATCGCATTGCTACGGAATGCCAAAATAACGGACTTCTTTCTAAAATAAAGAAGCCACGTCAATCAGAATGAATGCATTAGCATTTAAGTAACTGACAGACTCTGTTCGATATAGTCTTATCGCGCTAAAGTCGAGGTATTTGGATGAAATCGCATTGTTACGGAATGCCAAAATAACGGACTTCTTTCCAAAATAAAGAAGCCACGTCAATGAGAATGAATGCATTAGCGTTTAAGTAACTGACAGACTCTGTTCGATATAGTCTTATCGCGCTAAAGTCGAGGTATTTGGATGAAATCGCATTGTTACGGAATGCCAAAATAACGGTTTTCTTTCCAAAATAAAGAAGCCATGTCAATGAAAAGAATGCATTAGCGTTCAAGTAACTGACAGACTCAGTTCGATATAGTCTTATCGCGCTAAAGTCGAGGTATTTTGGATGAAATCGCATTGCTACGGAATGCCAAAATAACGGACTTCTTTCCAAAATAAAGAAGCCACGTCAATGAGAATGAATGCATTAGCGTTTAAGTAACTGACAGACTCTGTTCGATATAGTCTTATCGCGCTAAAGTCGAGGTATTTGGATGAAATCGCATTGTTACGGAATGCCAAAATAACGGACTTCTTTCCAAAATAAAGAAGCTACGTCAATGAAATGAATGCATTAGCGTTTAAGTAACTGACAGACTCAGTTTGATATAGTCTTATCGCGCTAAAGTCGAGGTATTTTGGATGAAATCGCATTGCTACGGAATGCCAAAATAACGGACTTCTTTCTAAAATAAAGAAGCCACGTCAATCAGAATGAATGCATTAGCGTTTAAGTAACTGACAGACTCTGTTCGATATAGTCTTATCGCGCTCAAGTCGAGGTCTTTAGATGAAATCGCATTGTTACGGAATGCCAAAATAACGGACTTCTTTCCAAATTAAAGAAGCCACGTCAATGTGAATGAATGCATTAGCGTTTAAGTAACTGACAGAACCTGTTACAGACTTTGTTTGATGTAGTCTCATCGCGCTAACGTCGAGGTATTTGGATGAAATCGCATTGTTACGGAATGTCAAAATAACGGTTTTCTTTCCAAAATAAAGAAGCTATGTTAATGAAAAGAATGCATTAGCGTTCAAGTAACTGACAGACTCAGTTCGATATATTCTTATCGCTCTAAAGTCGAGGTATTTTGGATGAAATCACATTGCTACGGAATGCCAAAATAACGGACTTCTTTCTAAAATAAAGAAGCCACGTATAACAGAATGAATGCATTAGCGTTTAAGTAACTGACAGACTCTGTTCGATATAGTCTTATCGCGCTCAATTCCAGGTCTTTAGATGAAATTGCATTGTTACGTAATGCAAAAATACCGGACTTCTATCCAAAATAAAGAAGCCACGTCAATGAGAATGAATGCATTAGCGTTTAAGTAACTGACAGACTCTGTTCGATATAGTCTCATCGCGCTAAAGTCGAGGTATTTAGATGAAATCGCATTGTTACGGAATGCCAAAATAACGAACTTCTTTCCAAATTAAAGAGGCCAGGTCAACGTGAATGAATGCATTAGCGTTTAAGTAACTTACAGACTTTTTTTGATATAGTCTTATCGCGCTCAAGTCGAGGTCTTTGGATGAAATCGCATTGCTACGGAATGCCAAAATAACGGACTTCTTTCTAAAATAAAGAAGCCACGTCAATCAGAATGAATGCATTAGCATTTAAGTAACTGACAGACTCTGTTCGATATAGTCTTATCGCGCTGAAGTCGAGGTATTCGGATGAAATCGCATTGTTACGGAATGCCAAAATAACGGACTTCTTTCCAAATTAAAGAAGCCACGTCAATGAGAATGAATGCATTAGCGTTTAAGTAACTGACAGACTCTGTTCGATATAGTCTCATCGCGCTAAAGTCGAGGTATTTGGATGAAATCGCATTGTTACAGAATGCCAAAATAACGGACTTCTTTCCAAAATAAAGAAGCCATCAAGAGAATGAATGCATTAGCGTTTAAGTAACTGACAGACTCTGTTCGATATAGTCTCATCGCGCTAAAGTCGAGGTATTTGGATGAAATCGCATTGTTACGGAATGCCAAAATAACGGTTTTCTTTCCAAAATAAAGAAGCTATGTTAATGAAAATGCATTAGCGTTCAAGTAACTGACAGACTCAGTTCGATATATTCTTATCGCGCTAAAGTCGAGGTATTTTGGATGAAATCACATTGCTACGGAATGCCAAAATAACGGACTTCTTTCTAAAATAAAGAAGCCACGTATATCAGAATGAATGCATTAGCATTTAAGTAACTGACAGACTCTGTTCGATATAGTCTTATCGCGCTGAAGTCGAGGTATTCGGATGAAATCCCATTGTTACGGAATGCCAAAATAACGGACTTCTTTCCAAATTAAAGAAGCCACGTCAATCAGAATGAATGCAATAGCATTTAAGTAATTGAAAGACTCAGTTCGATATATTCTTATCGCGCTAAAGTCGAGGTATTTTGGATGAAATCACATTGCTACGGAATGCCAAAATAACGGACTTCTTTCTAAAATAAAGAAGCCACGTCAATCAGAATGAATGCATTTAACGTTTAAGTAACTGACAGACTCTGTTCGATATAGTCTTATCGCGCTCAATTCCAGGTCTTTAGATGAAATTGCATTGTTACGTAATGCAAAAATACCGGACTTCTATCCAAAATAGAGAAGCCACGTCAATGAGAATGAATGCATTAGCGTTTAAGTAACTGACAGACTCTGTTCGATATAGTCTCATCGCGCTAAAGTCGAGGTATTTAGATGAAATCGCATTGGTACGGAATGCCAAAATAACGAACTTCTTTCCAAATTAAAGAGGCCAGGTCAACGTGAATGAATGCATATGCGTTTAAGTAACTTACAGACTTTTTTCGATATAGTCTTATCGCGCTAAAGTCGAGGTATTTTGGATGAAATCGCATTGCTACGGAATGCCAAAATAACGGACTTCTTTCTAAAATAAAGAAGCCACGTAAATCAAAATGAATGCATTAGCATTTAAGTAACTGACAGACTCTGTTCGATATAGTCTTATCGCGCTGAAGTCGAGGTATTTGGATGAAATCGCATTGTTACGTAGTGCCAAAATAACGGACTTATTTCCAAATTAAAGGCAACGTCAATGTGAAAAAATGCATTTGCGTTTAAGTAACTGACAGACCCTGTTACAGACTTTGTTTGATGTAGTCTGATAATGCTCAAGTCGAGATCTTTGGATAAAATTGCATTGTTACGTAATGCAAAAATACCGGACTTCTATCCAAAATAAAGAAGCCACGTCAATGAGAATGAATGCATTAGCGTTTAAGTAACTGACAGACTCTGTTCGATATAGTCTTATCGCGCTAAAGTCGAGGTATTTAGATGAAATCGCATTGTTACGGAATGCCAAAATAACGGTTTTCTTTCCAAAATAAAGAAGCTATGTCAATGAAATGAATGCATTAGCGTTCAAGTAACTGACAGACTCAGTTCGATATATTCTTATCGCGCTAAAGTCGAGGTATTTTGGATGAAATCACATTGCTACGGAATGCCAAAATAACGGACTTCTTTCTAAAATAAAGAAGCCACGTCAATCAGAATGATAGCATTAGCGTTTAAGTAACTGACGGACTCTGTTCGATATAGTCTTATCGCGCTAAAGTCGAGGTTTTTAGATGAAATCGGTATGTTACGTAGTGCCAAAATAACGGACTTATTTCCAAATTAAAGAAGCCACGTCAATGTGAATGAATGCATTAGCGTTTAAGTAACTGACAGACCCTGTTACAGACTTTGTTTGATGTAGTCTCATCGCGCTAACGTCGAGGTATTTGGATGAAATCGCATTGTTACGGAATGTCAAAATAACAATTTTCTTTCCAAAATAAAGAAGCTATGTTAATGAAAAGAATGCATTAGCGTTCAAGTAACTGACAGACTCAGTTCGATATATTCTTATCGCTCTAAAGTCGAGGTATTTTGGATGAAATCACATTGCTACGGAATGCCAAAATACCGGACTTCTTTCTAAAATAAAGAAGCCACGTATAACAGAATGAATGCATTAGCGTTTAAGTAACTGACAGACTCTGTTCGATATAGTCTTATCGCGCTCAATTCCAGGTCTTTAGATGAAATGGCATTGTTACGGAATGCCAAAATAACGAACTTCTTTCCAAATTAAAGAGGCCAGGTCAACGTGAATGAATGCATTAGCGTTTAAGTAACTTACAGACTCTGTTCGATATAGTCTTATCGCGCTAAAGTCGAGGTATTTGGATGAAATCGCATTGTTACGGAATGCCAAAATAACGGTTTTCTTTCCAAAATAAAGAAGCCACGTCAATGAGAATGAATGCATTAGCGTTTAAGTAACTGACAGACTCTGTTCGATATAGTCTTATCGCGCTCAATTCCTGGTCTTTAGATGAAATCGCATTGCTACGGAATGCCAAAATAACGAACTTCTTTCCAAATTAAAGAAGCCACGTCAATGTGAATGAATGCATTAGCGTTTAAGTAACTGACAGACCCTGTTACAGACATTGTTTGATGTAGTCTGATCGCGCTCAAGTCAAGATCTTTGGATAAAATTGCATTGTTACGTAATGCAAAAATACCGGACTTCTATCCAAAATAAAGAAGCCACGTAAATGAGAATGAATGCATTAGCGTTTAAGTAACTGACAGACTCTGTTCGATATAGTCTTATCGCGCTGAAGTCGAGGTTTTTGGAAGAAATCGCATTGCTACGGAATGCCAAAATAACGGACTTCTTTCTAAAATAAAGAAGCCACGTCAATCAGAATGAATGCATTAGTGTTTAAGTAACTGACAGACTCTGTTCGATATAGTCTTATCGCGCTAAAGTCGAGGTATTTTGGATGAAATCGCATTGTTACGGAATGCCAAAATAACGGACTTCTTTCTAAATTAAAGAAGCCACGTCAATGAGAATGAATGCATTTAACGTTTAAGTAACTGACAGACTCTGTTCGATATAGTCTTATCGCGCTAAAGTCGAGGTTTTTGGATGAAATCGCATTGTTACGTAATGCCAAAATAACGGACTTCTTTCTAAAATAAAGAAGCCACGTCAATCAGAATGAATGCATTAGCATTTAAGTAACTGACAGACTCTGTTCGATATAGTCTTATCGCGCTAAAGTCGAGGTATTTGGATGAAATCGCATTGGTACGGAATGCCAAAATAACGAACTTCTTTCCAAATTAAAGAGGCCAGGTCAACGTGAATGAATGCATATGCGTTTAAGTAACTTACAGACTTTTTTTGATATAGTCTTATCGCGCTCAAGTCGAGGTCTTTGGATGAAATCGCATTGCTACGGAATGCCAAAATATCGGACTTCTTTCTAAAATAAAGAAGCCACGTCAATCAGAATGAATGCATTAGCATTTAAGTAACTTACAGACTCTGTTCGATATAGTCTTATCGCGCTAAAGTCGAGGTATTTGGATGAAATCCCATTGTTACGGAATGCCAAAATATCGGTTTTCTTTCCAAAATAAAGAAGCCACGTCAATGAGAATGAATGCATTAGCGTTTAAGTAACTGACAGACTCTGTTCGATATAGTCTTATCGCGCTCAATTCCTGGTCTTTAGATGAAATCGCACTGCTACGGAATGCCAAAATAACGAACTTCTTTCCAAATTAAAGAAGCCACGTCAATGTGAATGAATGCATTAGCGTTTAAGTAACTGACAGACCCTGTTACAGACATTGTTTGATGTAGTCTGATCGCGCTCAAGTCAAGATCTTTGGATAAAATTGCATTGTTACGTATTGCAAAAATACCGGACTTCTATCCAAAATAAAGAAGCCACGTAAATGAGAATGAATGCATTAGCGTTTAAGTAACTGACAGAATCTGTTCGATATAGTCTTATCGCGCTGAAGTCGAGGTTTTTGGAAGAAATCGCATTGCTACGGAATGCCAAAATAACGGACTTCTTTCTAAAATAAAGAAGCCACGTCAATCAGAATGAATGCATTAGTGTTTAAGTAACTGACAGACTCTGTTCGATATAGTCTTATCGCGCTCAAGTCCAGGTCTTTAGATGAAATCGCATAGTTACGGAATGCCAAAATGCCGGACTTATTTCGAAATTAATGAAGTCACGTAAAGAGAATGAATGCATTAACGTTGAAGTAACTGACAGACTCTGTTCGATATAGTCTTATCGCGCTAAAGTCGAGGTTTTTGGATTAAATCGCATTGTTACGTAGTGCCAAAATAACGGACATCTTTCTAAAATAAAGAAGCCACGTCAATCAGAATGAATGCATTAGCATTTAAGTAACTGACAGACTCTGTTCGATATTGTCTTATCGCGCTGAAGTCGAGGTATTCGGATGAAATCCCATTGTTACGGAATGCCAAAATAACGGACTTCTTTCCAAATTAAAGAAGCCACGTCAATCAGAATGAATGCAATAGCATTTAAGTAATTGAAAGACTCAGTTCGATATATTCTTATCGCGCTAAAGTCGAGGTATTTTGGATGAAATCACATTGCTACGGAATGCCAAAATAACGGACTTCTTTCTAAAATAAAGAAGCCACGTCAATCAGAATGAATGCATTTAACGTTTAAGTAACTGACAGACTCTGTTCGATATAGTCTTATCGCGCTCAATTCCAGGTCTTTAGATGAAATTGCATTGTTACGTAATGCAAAAATACCGGACTTCTATCCAAAATAGAGAAGCCACGTCAATGAGAATGAATGCATTAGCGTTTAAGTAACTGACAGACTCTGTTCGATATAGTCTCATCGCGCTAAAGTCGAGGTATTTAGATGAAATCGCATTGTTACGGAATGCCAAAATAACGAACTTCTTTCCAAATTAAAGAGGCCAGGTCAACGTGAATGAATGCATTAGCGTTTAAGTAACTTACAGACTTTGTTTGATATAGTCTTATCGCGCTCAAGTCGAGGTCTTTGGATGAAATCGCATTGCTACGGAATGCCAAAATAACGGACTTCTTTCTAAAATAAAGAAGCCACGTCAATGAGAATGAATGCATTAGCATTTAAGTAACTTACAGACTCTGTTCGATATAGTCTTATCGCGCTAAAGTCGAGGTATTTGGATGAAATCGCATTGTTACGGAATGCCAAAATAACGGACTTCTTTCCAAAATAAAGAAGCCACGTCAATGAGAATGAATGCATTAGCGTTTAAGTAACTGACAGACTCTGTTCGATATAGTCTTATCGCGCTCAAGTCGAGGTATTTGGATGAAATCGCATTGTTACGGAATGCCAAAATAACGGTTTTCTTTCCAAAATAAAGAAGCTATGTCAATGAAAAGAATGCATTAGCGTTCAAGTAACTGACAGACTCAGTTCGATATATTCTTATCGCGCTAAAGTCGAGGTATTTTGGATGAAATCACATTGCTACGGAATGCCAAAATAACGGACTTCTTTCTAAAATAAAGAAGCCACGTATATCAGAATGAATGCATTAGCGCTTAAGTAACTGACAGACTCAGTTCGATATATTCTTATCGCGCTCAATTCCTGGTCTTTAGATGAAATCCCATTGTTACGGAATGCCAAAATACCGGACTTCTTTCCAAATTAAAGAAGCCACGTCAATGTGAATGAATGCATTAGCCTTTAAGTAACTGACAGACCCTGTTACAGACTTTGTTTGATGTAGTCTGATCGCGCTCAAGTCGAGATCTTTGGATAAAATTGCATTGTTACGTAATGCAAAAATTACGGACTTCTATCCAAAATAAAGAAGCCACGTCAATGAGAATGAATGCATTAGCGTTTAAGTAACTGACAGACTCTGTTCGATATAGTCTTATCGCGCTAAAGTCGAGGTCTTTGGATGAAATCCCATTGTTACGGAATGCCAAAATAACGGTTTTCTTTCCAAAATGAAGAAGCCACGTCAATGAGAATGAATGCATTAGCGTTTAAGTAACTGACAGACCCTGTTACAGACTTTGTTTGATGTAGTCTGATCGCGCTCAAGTCGAGATCTTTGGATAAAATTGCATTGTTACGTAATGCAAAAATACCGGACTTCTATCCAAAATAAAGAAGCCACGTCAATGAGAATGAATGCATTAGCGTTTAAGTAACTGACAGACTCTGTTCGATATAGTCTCATCGCGCTAAAGTCGAGGTATTTAGATGAAATCGCATTGTTACGGAATGCCAAAATAACCAACTTCTTTCCAAATAAAAGATGCCAGGTCAACGTGAATGAATGCATTAGCGTTTAACTAACTTACAGACTTTTTTTGATATAGTCTTATCGCGCTCAAGTCGAGGTCTTTGGATGAAATCGTATTGCTACGGAATGCCAAAATAACGGACTTCTTTCTAAAATAAAGAAGCCACATCAATCAGAATGAATGCATTAGCATTTGAGTAACTGACAGACTCTGTTCGATATAGTCTTATCGCGCTGAAGTCGAGGTATTCGGATGAAATCGCATTGTTACGTAATGCCAAAATAACGGACTTCTTTCTAAAATAAAGAAGCCACGTCAATTAGAATGATAGCATTAGCGTTTAAGTAACCGACAGACTTTGTTCGATATAGTCTTATCGCGCTAAAGTCGAGGTATTTGGATGAAATCGCATTGTTACGTAGTGCCAAAATTACGGACTTATTTCCAAATTAAAGAAGCCACGTCAATGTGAATGAATGCATTAGCCTTTAAGTAACTGACAGACCCTGTTACAGACTTTGTTTGATGTAGTCTGATCGCGCTCAAGTCGAGATCTTTGGATAAAATTGCATTGTTACGTAATGCAAAAATTACGGACTTCTATCCAAAATAAAGAAGCCACGTCAATGAGAATGAATGCATTAGCGTTTAAGTAACTGACAGACTCTGTTCGATATAGTCTTATCGCGCTAAAGTCGAGGTCTTTGGATGAAATCCCATTGTTACGGAATGCCAAAATAACGGTTTTCTTTCCAAAATAAAGAAGCCACGTCAATGAGAATGAATGCATTAGCGTTTAAGTAACTGACAGACTCTATTCGATATAGTCTCATCGCGCTAAAGTCGAGGTATTTGGATGAAATCGCATTGTTACGGAATGCCAAAATAACGGTTTTCTTTCCAAAATAAAGAAGCTATGTCAATGAAAAGAATGCATTAGCGTTCAAGTAACTGACAGACTCAGTTCGATATATTCTTATAGCGCTAAAGTCGAGGTATTTTGGATGAAATCACATTGCTACGGAATGCCAAAATAACGGATTTCTTTCTAAAATAAAGAAGCCACGTATATCAGAATGAATGCATTAGCGTTTAAGTAACTGACAGACTCTGTTCGATATAGTCTTATCGCGCTCAATTCCAGGTCTTTAGATGAAATGGCATTGTTACGGAATGCCAAAATAACGAACTTCTTTCCAAATTAAAGAAGCCAGGTCAACGTGAATGAATGCATTAGCGTTTAAGTAACTTACAGACTTTGTTTGATATAGTCTTATCGCGCTCAAGTCGAGGTCTTTGGATGAAATCGCATTGCTACGGAATGCCGAAATAACGGACTTCTTTCTAAAATAAAGAAGCCACGTCAATCAGAATGAATGCATTAGCATTTAAGTAATTGACAGACTCTGTTCGATATAGTCTTATCGCGCTAAAGTCGAGGTATTTGGATGAAATCGCATTGTTACGAAGTGCCAAAATAACGGACTCATTTCCAAATTAAAGAAGCCACGTCAATGTGAATGAATGCATTAGCGTTTAAGTAACTGACAGACCCTGTTACAGACTTTGTTGATGTAGTCTGATCGCGCTCAAGTCAAGATCTTTGGATAAAATTGCATTGTTACGTAATGCCAAAATACCGGACTTCTATCCAAAATAAAGAAGCCACGTCAATGAGAATGAATGCATTAGCGTTTAAGTAACTGACAGACTCTGTTCGATATAGTCTTATCGCGCTGAAGTCGAGGTATTCGGATGAAATCCCATTGTTACGGAATGCCAAAATAACGGACTTCTTTCCAAATTAAAGAAGCCACGTCAATGAGAATGAATGCATTAGCGTTTAAGTAACTGACAGACTCTGTTATATATAGTCTCATCGCGCTAAAGTCGAGGTATTTGGATGAAATCGCATTGTTACGGAATGCCAAAATAACGGTTTTCTTTCCAAAATAAAGAAGCTATGTCAATAAAAAGAATGCATTAGCGTTCAAGTAACTGACAGACTCGGTTCGATATATTCTTATCGCGCTAAAGTCGAGTAATTTTGGATGAAATCACATTGCTACGGAATGCCAAAATAACGAACTTCTATCCAAAATAAAGAAGCCACGTCAATGAGAATGAATGCATTAGCGTTTAAGTAACTGACAGACTCTGTTCGATATAGTCTCATCGCGCTAAAGTCGAGGTATTTTGATGAAATCGCATTGTTACGGAATGCCAAAATAACTGACTTCTTTCTAAAATAAAGAAGCCACGTCAATTAGAATTAATGCATTAGCGTTTAAGTAACTGACAGACTCTGTTCGATATAGTCGTATCGCGCTCAAATCCAGGTCTTTAGATGAAATCGCATAGTTACGGAATGCCAAAATGCCGGACTTATTTCGAAATTAATGAAGTCACGTAAAGAGAATGAATGCATTAACGTTGAAGAAACTGACAGACTCTGTTCGATATAGTCTTATCGAGCTAAAGTCGAAGTTTTTGGATGAAATCGCATTGTTACGTAGTGCCAAAATAACGGACTTCTTTCTAAAATAAAGAAGCCACGTCAATCAGAATGAATGCATTAGCATTTAAGTAACAGACAGACTCTGTTCGATATATATTCTTATCGCGCTCAATTCGACATATTTGGATAAAATTAAATTGTTACGGAATGCCAAAAAATCGGACTTTTTTTCAAATTAAAGAAGCCACGTCAATGTAAATGAATGCATTAGCGTTTAAGTTACTGACAGACCCTGTTACAGAATTTGTTAGATGTAGTCTGATCGCGCTCAAGTCGAGATCTTTGGATAAAATTGCATTGTTACGGAATGCCAAAATAACGGACTTCTTTCTAAAATAAAGAAGCCACGTCAATCAGAATGAATGCATTAGCGTTTAAGTAACTGACAGACTCTGTTCGATATAGTCTTATCGCGCTCAAGTCCAGGTCTTTAGATGAAATCGCATAGTTACGGAATGCCAAAATGCCGGACTTATTTCGAAATTAATGAAGTCACGTAAAGAGATTGAATGCATTAACGTTGAAGTAACTGACAGACTCTGTTCGATATAGTCTTATCGCGCTAAAGTAGAGGTTTTTGGATGAAATCGCATTGTTACGTAGTGCCAAAATAACGGACTTCTTTCTAAAATAAAGAAGCCACGTCAATCAGAATGAATGCATTAGCATTTAAGTAACTGACAGACTCTGTTCGATATAGTCTTATCGCGCTGAAGTCGAGGTATTCGGATGAAATCCCATTGTTACGGAATGCCAAAATAACGGACTTCTTTCCAAATTAAAGAAGCCAGGTCAATGTGAATGAATGCATTAGCGTTTAAGTAACTGACAGACTCTGTTCGATATATTCTTATCGCGCTAAAGTCGAGGTATTTGGATGAAATCGCATTGCTACGGAATGCCAAAATACCGGACTTCTTTCTAAAATAAAGAAGCCACGTCAATCAGAATGAATGCATTAGCGTTTAAGTAACTGACAGACTCTGTTCGATATAGTCTCATCGCGCTAAAGTCGAGGTATTTTGATGAAATCGCATTGTTACGGAATGCCAAAATAACGGACTTCTTTCTAAAATAAAGAAGCCACGTCAATCAGAATGAATGCATTAGCGTTTAAGTAACTGACAGACTCTGTTCGATATAGTCT
>JASFYC010000627.1:0-49085 GCA_030412335.1 Botrylloides violaceus | reverse complement strand
AGTCGCTAGTATTGCTATTCATTTATCAGACCTTTACTTAGCTTCCGGGACCCGGTTTTCGAAGCTACTCTAACTCTAAACTAATGAAGCTGGGATTTGCTAATTTCCAGTTAGGTCTTGTGAGATCTATATCGTATACGCAATATCGCATGCCAGCCGTTGCAATCTTATATGTGACCAATGTAGAGACGCTGGCATTCTTCTAACCCGACTCTCCTCATCTTCATTCAGGCCCTCCGAAACGGATTTATTTGTTTGGATCAAGTGAACCACAGATGGATATCGACGGCCCTCGGAATAAAAATACGTTTGAGTATTTTGACTGTAAAGAACGTGAATGGCATGCGGTTTCTGGCTACATGCCAACATCAAGGTTGGTAAAATTGGTAGGTGTAGATGGTACAGTCCGTTCTACCAAGGCAGAGTTTAGTCACGACAACGCTCCAATGGTTTTCTCAACCCCTCCTGGGTTCCTAGGCTTTTTACTCCAAAGTTTAAAAATGCGCAAATTCTGGGTTTTGTCTTATAAAACCCCACCAACCAAGTGTAAATTCCAGGTAAAGGATTGCAGTTCCATATTTTATACCCCTGTTCAGTAAAAAAACCTTATATGTAGGACAAAATCCAACAGTCTGTTCGTGTAGTCAGTCGTGGCGTATACTTATCCTCAGGGAGGGATTCGCGGCAGCGACTTTTCAAGGCAAAATCTGGATCGTAGGAGGAGATAGCGACGGTAGCGGCAAAGCAGATTCCGGGGAGACTGGATTTGTTAGGACTGTTCACATGTACAATCCGTCAAGTAACGAGTGGAGCGTAGGACCGCCAATGATTAAGGGGAGATCAAACCTTGGCCTGGTTGAATACCATGGGAGTCTGTACGCAATTGGAGGCAAAAGCAACGATAAAGGTGCTCGCTCAGTGCATTATAATTGACTATATAATTTTTATAACCATCACTATCGTTATGATCATGTATTGGGGTTGATCTTGGCTTCATCAGTCGAATGTCCACTCATGGAATGGCGAAACTTTGATCCATGACGAATTTATCAACCACCCGCATCCATTATATCTTCGACAATGTACAGGCCTTAGGGCCTCTTACTGGAGGAAAAAAACATCCCCGAAGAGAGCTGCAAAAACGATCGACCGACTCAGTTATCCCCCTTCGCACCTGTGTATTGCTCGACTAACTCTCGCCTTTATTTCAGAGCATGGGAAATCTGTGGAAGTTGTCAAGCCATCAGGCAATCTTGCTTGGACAGAAGGAGTTGATATGAACTTAGCAAGAGCTGGCATGGGAGTCGCTGTGTTACGGAGTAGAATATACGCCGTCGGTGGTGTGAGAGCCGAGGATAAAAGCAAGATGGAGTATTTTTCTTCTCTCAGCAATCAATGGACTAAACTGATGTTTCGCATTTCTCGCCATGATCACAGAGCAACAATTGTCGACAATGAGATTCTCTATGTTTTTTCCAAAAACTCTCGAATGGAATGTCACGTTTACAACCCTGCGTCAGGATATTTCTGGAAGCGATTTGCTGGTGATAAAATTTGCTTGATTAATGATGCGGCTGTTGCGTCCGTGGATGGATATATCTATATCATGGGTGGATATGAATACAACGAGAGAGTGAGCCATGTTTCAGGATACAACCCGTCAACTTGTGTGTGGGACCGTCGCTTTTCATCTTGCACAACCAACAGAGCTGGTGCCAAGGCTGTTGTAGTGACCGTCCATGATTCGTGAGCACAAACCCTTCGAAGCTGTCATCAACACGTTGATGAAAAATATGAGGCCTTCTCATTCTTAAACTTCTCATATTGTGCATATATCCGATATTTTGGTAAAAACAATTTTCGTCTGGAACCTGTCAAATGTGAACCTATTTTCTTGGTATTAATATCGTCGTCGGAACTATAGTCGTCACAGTCTGCATCACATCGCTGTCAGCTGATTAAGATGACGTCACTCGCCCCAGATCTATTTTCCGATAGAGTTGAACGAACATTTATGGTTATTTACGTTGACTGAGATATACTCATCTTCTAATTTCCATTCACCTTCTCCATTAGCTACAACATACAAGTACGTCGGTTCTGACTTGCACGCTCCTGTTGTCATCGCTAGCAATATGTGAGTGAGGAAGTCGCATTAGCGAGTGTGGTCGATCTACGGCTGAAGTTCTCGATCAGTCAACAAGACACGTATCAATCAGATATCTATATCTTAATGCCGGAACGATTACCGCCCCATCGCTTGACTGATCGCCGATACCGATTACAGTCACCTACATCGATGTTAAATTAAATTTCCACAATTTTCGATATCAAACGGTTAATAGACTGATTAACGATGCCGATGACGCTTTTCGCTGACCTCCGATACCGAATATTACAGCGATTCCATTATTGTTCTTAATAATCATTCGACCTGTATTAGTCTAAACACTAATTAATCCAGGCAAACTGAATCGAGTCAAGTTTGGGTGAAAAATTTACAGCGATTTTAATTCTTCTATAGTGTTATACTGATCAATATTACTACATGGATATTTAATGATATAAATATTACCAATCTTCATATGAATCATATTCGTCAAATACTCGTGTGATGTCCACCATCTACATTCCTTTTTGCGGAAGACTTTCGTCGAATGTATTCTAAATTCTTCGTCGTTATTTTGATATCTTCTTGTCTCTCTTCTTCATTTGAGAAATCGTCGGCTTTGGCTTTCTTGTACATTCAAGAGCCGACTGAAAACACTTTTCTGCATTTGCAAATTCTCGTTATCGACCGAAAGTATTTCAAAAATTGTTGTACAGACGCCCGATCCAATATTGATGAGATCCAACCAAAGTGTTTTGTGAATTAAATTTTTCTTTCAACTTCTTCAATCCGGATTCCATGACTTCGAATGACTTGACAACGTTTCCCGCCCGATTGTAGGACGCGATGATATCACAAATACTACTCAGCTCCCAATAATTTTCGACGTCACGATCACGTGGTTGCGTAGGTATCGACTGAAAGTCCGCGAATAATTTCTCGATCCACGTAATTCAACATTGGATGGCGATGTCACGTGGCTCACTTTCATTGTCTTTCAGTCGTTTGATCGATATTGAGATTCCTTCCACATTTAAACCGATGCCTTTCAACATTTCCACCGCCGGAAGTTCCTTCGTCATCTTCAAATCGTATCGTATCATGAAAGCAATCATCGATTGTACGGATTTGCCTTCTTCGCGAAGTTTGTCGCCCATTTTCTTCAGATATTATTCTGAGTATCTTCCCGATGACGTAATAAATTTCGATTGATTATCCATTAATGACGTCATTTTGTAATCTTTCAAGTGCAGGTGACATTCAGCGAGTCGTAGCAGCGAATCAATGTCGTCACTCTCGCGTAAACTCCGAAGTTCTTCTAAAAATGCCGCGCATCTTTCGTATCCGATATGCTTGGATGGTTTGTTCAACTTTCCTGAGAATTTAATTGTTTTGTCAACCTCAATACGGAATTACAGGCTTAAACATCACAATTACGGAATGTTGCCCTTCGCTTCTACTTGTACCACTGCCCCTAAGCGTAAACCATTGATTTGCAGAGCATATTTAAATAATAGAAGGAACAACGATACTCACAATGTGGTCTGCAAATCCATGATCAGTAGGTGGCGTTAAAGTGTGCTTCTTTACGTTGGATTGCCTTATACGTTAAGATCCCTTACTCTTTACGATAGGCCTACATTACAGTAGCCAGATAGCAATCACTGGTTCGTGGGCAATGCACATGATTTAGGCATTTCACTCCATTAGTATGTTTCTTTAGAGATAGCAGCGTGATCCCTTGCACCGCACTGTTACGTCGCTTTTTCGTTACCTTAAAAATTGGGATCTCTGTTGCGGGAATGCCGTGAAAATTTGTATGCAGACATTTGAGGTAAAAACAAGACATACATTTCAAGTGTAGAATTTGACAGGAGTAACCAGACACTTTAAACTAAAGACGTCCGTTCTTAGCGAACTTGATCGAGGCAATGCAGACTGCTGTGATAGTGATCCGGGCTGTAGCGTAAACCAAAAATATTGACTCGTCTACACTAAGCATTAACTTGACTTATATTACCTTAGTAGGGTTGAAAACGCCGTAAATCCAAAACAATTCTACGCGCGCAACAACGCAGCGTCAGGGAGCGCGGAGAGTTGTTGTTTTGATTATGATTCGGACAGTAAACTGGCAGTATCGACACGCGTACTAAGCATTCCCCTGCCTACACTACCCTTAGCAATTGGATAACGCAATTAATCCTCGAAGACGACAACAGCATCGTAACAGCAATCAATGATGATGATGGTTGCCGTCTACGCGAGGGTGCCCTCGTACTTCGTTGCACAGTAGATGAGGCGTGAAGCGCTTACGAAGCGGTCGTAGGATATGTGAGCCTGGTACGAGAGCGCAACAAATTATTTTGCTCTGAAGGTGTTTAGTTGGTTGTCTGTTGAGTAGCATGGCAGTTTAGAGTGAAAAGCGAGGGTAGTAAGTGTTCTGTAAGACATGCAACTATCGTGGGTAGTTTGATCGGATTTTACTGAACTACTGTGTTTTTAGGCTGAGCTGATGCTCTGTGTGTTCGTATTACAGGCAAAAAATATCCAAGTAGGCCTATAACATCCAGGAGAGAAATCGTATCATATGATTGAGAAACTCTGGTGAGACTAAATAAATTTTTACGCTTGTTTTCCACAGTTTTGTTTATATATATCTGATTTCTGTTTATAATTTGCGCGAAGCTGTGGAGAACAAATGTCCCGTCGACAAAGTGATAGAGAATCGTTTCAAGACGACCAACGGTCAACACGTACGAGTCGTCGTCAATCGAGATCGAGAAGTCGGAGCGCTGAAGATCTGGAGCGTCATCCACGAGAAGAGTATTATTTGCCTCGTTACCGCTTGATGACGCCAACTTTAAATAACGATCGCTATGCATTACGTCTACCAGTAGTGAGATTTCGTCAAACAATTTCGCTTCCTCTTTACTGCTTTGGTCAATTTCGAAGCCAGAGCCCACTCTTCCCAGCACCTGGACTCGATCGACAATTGCAGGAATTTGTGCCGGAAAATCCTGGTGGATTTTTGCGAACATACCCATATTCCTATTCAATTGGACCACCGCCTGTTCAACAGACGACGGCACCAAACACTGACGTATCGTTGCCACCCAACCAGTTTATGTATCCAAGCTTACCACCACCTCTCCATAACATCCCGGCACCAACCATTGGCGAAATGTATCAATCACATGTCAATCACTCACCGGCGTCAAACCTTGGCGGATTGTATCCACCACAAGAATTTATGTATCCAAACGCAGCACCACCTGTCCACCACTTTTCGGAGACAAACCCTCAAAACTCAAGTGGACCACCGCCAAACCAGCTGTTGTTGGTTCCGAACCCACGTCTAGACTCACGTGAGACAACGCTAGTCCAGCTGTCGTCAGTACCGAACCCCTTTGGAAAATCACAACGACAACAACAACGACAACAACAACAACATGCTAATTCAAGTGAATCATCGCCTGCCCGTGTAAGATCTGCACCGAAATATCCTATGCCATTGGTTCCATGGAAGACGGCGGAATATATGTCAGAATTAGCCATGAACCATGGTCGTTGCGGAAGACCAATTTCGCCAGGACCTTGTCACATTTCAGGTTCACCGCCGTTCAATATTCCACCGATAGAAGGTAAGAATATCTTCATAGTAGTTCAGGTAGGATAAGGCGATGCATTTCGGATCAATGTTTTAATTTATGATTACGGGTACATTTGCTGTTCTTCGGATTGAACACGATTTAAACTACAAAGGTAATGTACGCCAGATCAACGCTTAGCAGGCCTACGCGTGTGAATACTTCCGACTTACATCCTTACAACTAAAAAGCTCCGCACTCTCCCTCGATACTGGCTGACAAGTAGATAAACAGATACTACTTTTAAAGTATTTGGTTTGATTCGGTCCGGAATCGAATGCAGGACGTCCCAATCAGAAGACGGTCAATCAAAGAAACTGCGAGATTAGAATTGATCGGTTTATCAGTTGTGGTTTTGACTATCCGTCTTCAGATCCGGAGGTTCGATTCCCGACCGAGTCAAAATGAAGACTTTAAAATTGGTACGCTCCTTCCTTCTTGGCAGCCGGTATCGAAGAAGTGCGGAGAGCCGTGATTAAAATAGTGAACTAAGTCGGAGATATTGACTCGTATACCGTGTGCATCGTCCTGGCGGATATGACCTAAGTGGTTGAAAAACGCCATAAATTCCAAAAAAATTAATCTTCGTGATTTGCAGATTTCCTTGAACTGACCTTGCCAGAGGTTACGGCGATTATTACAAGAAGAGATTTGAAAGCTTCTTCCATCGATATTTACAACGCTGTGATCAGATGGGTTGAGTTTGACCGCACACGGTGAGTTGTCAGGCTACGTACAGTAATAGAGAAACACTTCTGAATTCATTTTACGAGGTGAGATGAAAAGGGCTGTTACTCAGCCTGTTTGCATCGCTTTAAACCTAATTGAGACTTTCCATAAAAATATGCCACGGAAAACCATAATTGTTTGGAATTTATGGCGATTTTAACGGTACCAAGGTCATATACGGCAGGCAATTGCTTAGTACCCGTGTCGATACTTCTGATATATAGTCTGGATACCTGTCACAACCCACACCCATCCGTAGTGACTGTGAAGCAGAGTGGGAACGGATACGAATTTTGAAGCCTTTGGTTTGGCTTATATGTACCGCGTAGCTGATCACGTTTTCAAGTTGTTATAGTTCCAAAGGAATTTGATTAATATCGTAATCGTAACCTGGTTAAAACAGGTTGCAAAAAGTCCGATATAGACAGCTCAGACTCTATTATATTGTTGCGCATTTTTAGACGATCTCACCTTCCTGCTCTGTTGCTTCAAGCTCGGATACCGTTACTACCGATTGATTTTCTTGATGACATCGTGGAAACAAACGATTTAATCAAAGACAACACAGCCTGCCAGAAATCTCTATTCCTTTCGTTTAAATATCGAAGACTTTTTGCTCCTTCGCGTTTGTTAGCATGGAAGTTCGGCCATTATTCGCCAGACTTGGATTTTAACCTTACGCACGAAGAACGTATGTCATTTAAACCGAGAGATCCATTTGGTGAGTCTCAAAAGTTGTTGCGTGCATGCGACAAATTATTATGACAGAACCGAAACTCGAAAATGGCGACTATAGGAATTCGAAGGAGGAGGGGTTACGGTCGCAGGAAATTGACGGGTCATACTTCAGCATCGAGCTTTATTTCAATAAGTAATTTTGGATCATGCCACGTGGCACGACGCTACGATTACGTGTGACCTTGGGTGGCCTGTGAGTCCCTTAGGGTTCAAAACCTTGATCTGAGCCAACGTCCCTATTCAGACCATATTTGGCTCACGTGAGTGCGAAGGCTCACGGACAACGTGTGGCATCATGCAAATGTATCGCGTAATGTCAGTTGCCACCGTTGAACAATATTTGATGATCTACTACATTCAAAATCTTTTAGTCTTTCAATACTACAAATCTGTCCATTAATTAGACCTTTCTTTAACACCATCCCATTCGATAGTTTTCCAGTTAGGTCTTGTGAGATCTATATCGTATACGCAATATCGCATGCCAGCCTTTGCAATCTTATATGTGAGCAATGTAGAGACGCTGGCATTCTTCTAACCCGATTCTCCTCATCCTCATTCAGGCCCTCCGAAACGGATTTATTTGTTAGGATCAAAAGAACCACAGTTGGATATCGACGGCCCTCGGAATAAAAATACGTTTGAGTATTTTGACTGTAAAGAACGTGAATGGCATGCGGTTTCTGGCTACATGCCAACATCAAGGTAGGTGAAGCTAGTACAGTCCGCTCTTCCAAGGCAGAGTTTAGTCACAACAACGCTCCAATGGTTTTCTCAACCCCTCCTGGGTTCCTAGGCTTTTTACTCCAAAGTTTAAAAATGCGCAAATTCTGGGTTTTGTCTTATAAAACCCCACCAACCAAGTGTAAATTCCAGGTAAAGGATTGCAGTTCCACATTTTATACCCCTGTTCAGTAAAAAAACCTAATATGTAGGCCAAAATCCAGCAGTCTGTTCGTGTAGTCAGTCGTGGCGTATACTTTACCTCAGGGAGGGATTCGCGGCAGCGACTTTTCAAGGAAAAATCTGGATCGTAGGAGGAGATAGCGACGGTAGCGGCAAAGCAGATTCCGGGGAGACTGGATTGGTTAGGACGGTTCACATTTACAATCCGTCAAGTAACGAGTGGAGCGTAGGACCGCCAATGATTAAGGGGAGATCAAACCTTGGTCTTGTTGAATACCATGGAAGTCTGTACGCTATTGGAGGCAAAAGCAACGATAAAGGTGCTCGCTCTGTACATTATATTTAACTAGGCCATTTCTATAACTATCTCTATCGTTATGATCATGTATTGGGATTGATCTTGGCTTCATCAGCCGAATGTCCACTCGTGGAATGGCGAAACTTTGATCCACGACGAATTTATCAACCACGACCAGCCATTATATCTTCGACAATGTACAGGCCTCAGGGCCTCTCACTGGAGGAAAAAAAAAATCCCCGGAGAGAGCTGCAAAAACGATTGACCGACTCAGTTATCCCCCTTCGCACCTGTGTATTGCTCGACTCACTCACGCCTTTATTTCAGAACATGAGAAATCTGTCGAAGTTGTCAGGCCATCAGGCAATCTTGCTTGGACAGAAGGAGTTGATATGAAGTTAGCAAGAGCTGGCATGGGAGTCGCTGTGTTACGAAGTAGAATATACGCCGTCGGTGGTGTGAGAGCCGAGGATAAAAGCCAGATGGAGTATTTTTCTTCTCTCAGCAATCAATGGACTGTACTGGAATTTCGCATTTCCCGCGATGATCACAGAGCAATGACTGTCGACGATGAGCTTCTCTATGTTTTTTCCAATAACTCTCGAGAAAAGGATTATCACGTTTACAACCCTGTGTTCGAAAAAAATTGGAAGCTATTTGCTGGTGATGAAAATTGCATAAAAAACGATGCGGCTGTTGCGTCCGTGGATGGATATATTTATATCATGGGTGGATATGAAGTGTACAAGAGAGTAAGCCATGTTTCAGGATACAACCCGTCAACTTGTGTGTGGGACTATTGCTTTTCATCTTGCACATCCAACAGAGCTGGTGCCAAGGCTGTTGTACTGACCGTCGATGATTCGTGAGCACAAACCCTTCGAATCTGTCGTCAACCCGTTGACGAAAAATATGAGGCCTTCTCATTCTTAAACTTCTCATATTGTGCATATATCCGATATTTTGGTAGAAACAATTTTCCGCTGGACCCTGTCAAATGTGAACGTTTTTTCTTGGTATTAAAATCGTCCTCGGTACTATAGTCGTCAAAGTCTGCAGAATATCGCTGTCAGCTGATTCAGATGACGTCACTTTCCCCAGATCTATTTTCCGATAGAGTTGAACGAACATTTATGGTTATTTACGTTGACTGAAATATACTCAACTTCTAATTTCCATTCACTTTCTCTATAAGCTACACGATACAAGTGCGTCGGTTCTGACTAGCACGTTCCTGTTGTCATCGCTAGCAGTATGACAGTGAGGAAGTCGCATCGGCGAGTGTGGTCGGAATATCTGCGAGCTACGGCTAAAGTTCACGATCCATCAACACGTATCAATCAGATATCGATATTTTAAAGCCGGAACGATTAACAGCCCATTGCCTGGCTGATCGCCGATACCGAATATATATTATATTACAGCGACAGATATCGATAAAAATCGTAAAATCGAATAATCGACAAGCGGACTGATTTGACTAGACTAGGCTAGTCAGGTTAACGATGCCGATAGCGCTATTCGCTAACCTTCGACACCGATTTAAGCGATACGAATGATAATCGTTCGACCCGTATTAGTCTAAACACTAATTAATCCAGGCAAACTGAATCGAGTCAAGTTTGGGTGAAAAATTTACAGCGATTTTAATTCTTCTATAGTGTTATACTGATCAATATTACTACATGGATATTTAATGATATAAATATTACCAATCTTCATATGAATCATATTCGTCAAATACTCGTGTGATGTCCACCATCTACATTCCTTTTTGCGGAAGACTTTCGTCGAATGTATTCTAAATTCTTCGTCGTTATTTTGATATCTTCTTGTCTCTCTTCTTCATTTGAGAAATCGTCGGCTTTGGCTTTCTTGTACATTCAAGAGCCGACTGAAAACACTTTTCTGCATTTGCAAATTCTCGTTATCGACCGAAAGTATTTCAAAAATTGTTGTACAGACGCCCGATCCAATATTGATGAGATCCAACCAAAGTGTTTTGTGAATTAAATTTTTCTTTCAACTTCTTCAATCCGGATTCCATGACTTCGAATGACTTGACAACGTTTCCCGCCCGATTGTAGGACGCGATGATATCACAAATACTACTCAGCTCCCAATAATTTTCGACGTCACGATCACGTGGTTGCGTAGGTATCGACTGAAAGTCCGCGAATAATTTCTCGATCCACGCAATTCAACATTCGATGGCGATGTCACCGATCTCACTTCCATTGTCTTTCAGTCGTTTAATCGATAATGAGATTCCTTCCACATTTAAACCGATGCCTTTTAACCCTTCCTCCGCAGGAAGTTCCTTCGTCATCAGCAAATCGTGACGTATCATGAACGCAATCATCGATTGTACGGATTTGCCTTCTTCGCGAAGTTTGTCGCCCATTTTCTACATTACAGTAGTCAGATAGAAATATCTGGTTCGTTGGCACTGCCCAGGATTTAGGCCATTCAGTTCCTTCGTAAGTTTCTTTAGAGATAGCCGCGTGATCCCTTGCACAGCACTCTCACGTCACTTTTTCGTTACCTTAAAAATTGGGATCTCTGTTGCGGGAATGCCGTGAAAATTTGTATGCAGGCATGTGTGGTAAAAACAAGTCATACATTTGAAGTGTAGAATTTGACAGGAGTAACCCAACACTTTAAGCTAAAGACGTCTGTTCTTGGCGAACTTGATCGAGGCAATGCAAACTGCTGTGATAGTGATCCGGGCTGTAGCGTAAACCAAAAATATTGACACGTCTACACTAAGCATTAACCTGACCTTTATTACCTTATTAGGGTTGAAAACGCCGTAAATCCAAAACAATTCTACGCGCGCAACAACGCAGCGTCAGGGAGCACTGAGAGTTGTTGTTTTAATTATGATTCGGACAGTAAACTGGCAGTATCGACACGCGTACTAAGCATTCCCCTGTCTACACTACCCTTAGCAATTGGATAACGCAATTAATCCTCGAAGACGACAACAGCATCGTAACAGCAATCAATGATGATTATGGTTGCCGTCTACGCGAGGGTGCCCTCGTACTTCGTTGCGCTGTAGATGAGGCGTGAAGCGCTTACGACGCGGTCGTAGGGTATTTGAGCCTGGTACGAGAGCGCAACAAATTATTTTGCTCTGAAGGTGTTTAGTTGGTTGTCTGTTGAGTAGCATGGCAGTTTAGAGTGAAAAGCGAGGGTAGTAAGTGTTCTGTAAGACATGCAACTATCGTGGGTAGTTTGATCGGATTTTACTGAACTACTGTGTTTTTAGGATGAGCTGATGCTCTGTGTGTTCGTATTACAGGCAACAAATATCCAAGTTGGCCTATAACATCCAGGAGAGAAATCGTATCATATGGTTGAGAAACTCTGGTCAAACTAAATAAATTTTTACGCTTGTTTTTCCACAGTTTTGTTCATATATATCTGATTTCTGTTTATAATTTGCGCGAAGCTGTGGAGAAAAAATGTCCCGTCGACAAAGTGATAGAGAATCGTTTCAAGACAACCAACGGTCAACACGTACAAGTCTTGGTCAATCGAGATCGAGAAGTCGGAGCGCTGAAGATCTAGAGCGTCATCCACGAGAAGAGTATTATTTGCTTCGTTACCGCTTGATGACGCCAACTTTAAATAACGATCGCAATGCATTACGCCTTCCAGTAGAGCGATTTCGTCAAAGATATTCGCTTCCTCTTTACTGTTCTGGTCAATTTCAAAGCCAGAGCCCAGTCTTCCCAGCACCTGGACTCGATCGACAATTGCAGCAATTTGTGCCGGAAAATTTTGGTGGATTTTTGCGAACATACCCATATTCCTATTCAATTGGACCACCGCCTGTTCAACAGACGACGGCACCAAACCCTGACGTATCGTTTCCACCCCACCAGTTTATGTATCCAAGCTTACCACCATCTCTCCATAACTTGCCGGCACCAGACCTTTTCGAAATGTATCCATCACATGTCAATTACTCACCGTCGTCAAATCTTGGCGGATTGTATCCACCACAACAATTTATGTATTCTAACGCACCACAACCTGTCCATCACTTGTCGGTGCCAAACCCTCAAAACTCAAGGTTACCACCGCCAAACAAGCTGTCGTCGGTACCGAACCCACGTCTGGACTCACGTAAAACAACGCTAGTCCAGCTGTCGTCAGTACCGAACCCCTTTGGAAAATCGCAACGACAGCAACAACAACAACAACATGCTAATTCAAGTGAATCATCGCCTGCCCGTGTAAGATCTGCACCGAAATATCCTATGCCATTGGTTCCATGGAAGACGGCGGAATATATGTCAGAATTAGCCATGAACCATGGTCGTTGCGGAAGACCAATTTCGCCAGGACCTTGTCACATTTCAGGTTCACCGCCGTTCAATATTCCACCGATAGAAGGTAAGAATATCTTCATAGTAGTTCAGGTAGGATAAGGCGATGCATTTCGGATCAATGTTTTAATTTATGATTACGGGTACATTTGCTGTTCTCGGATTGAACACGATTTAAACTACAAAGGTAATGTACGCCAGATCAACGCTTAGCAGGCCTACGCGTGTGAATACTTCCGACTTACATCCTTACAACTAAAAAGCTCCGCACTCTCCCTCGATACTGGCTGACAAGTAGATAAACAGATACTACTTTTAAAGTATTTGGTTTGATTCGGTCCGGAATCGAATGCAGGACGTCCCAATCAGAAGACGGTCAATCAAAGAAACTGCGAGATTAGAATTGATCGGTTTATCAGTTGTGGTTTTGACTATCCGTCTTCAGATCCGGAGGTTCGATTCCCGACCGAGTCAAAATGAAGACTTTAAAATTGGTACGCTCCTTCCTTCTTGGCAGCCGGTATCGAAGAAGTGCGGAGAGCCGTGATTAAAATAGTGAACTAAGTCGGAGATATTGACTCGTATACCGTGTGCATCGTCCTGGCGGATATGACCTAAGTGGTTGAAAAACGCCATAAATTCCAAAAAAATTAATCTTCGTGATTTGCAGATTTCCTTGAACTGACCTTGCCAAAGGTTACGGCGATTATTACAAGAAGAGATTTGAAAGCTTCTTCCATCGATATTTACAACGCTGTGATCAGATGGGTTGAGTTTGACCGCACACGGTGAGTTGTCAGGCTACGTACAGTAATAGAGAAACACTTCTGAATTCATTTTACGAGGTGAGATGAAAAGGGCTGTTACTCAGCCTGTTTGCATCGCTTTAAACCTAATTGAGACTTTCCATAAAAATATGCCACGGAAAACCATAATTGCTTGGAATTTATGGCGATTTCAACCCTACTAAGGTCATATACGGCAGGATATTGCTTAGTGTCGATACTTCTGATATATAGACTGGATAACTGTCACAACCCACAGCCATCCGTAATGACTGTTTTAAGCAGAAAGGGAACCATACGAATTTTGAAATCTTTGGTTTGGCTCACATGTACCGCGTGGCTGAACACGCTTTAAAGTTTGTAGAGTGCCGAAGGAATTTCTTCAATAGCCTAATCGTACCCTGGTTTAAAATAGGGTGCAAATCGTCCGATATAGACAGCTCAGACTCTATTATCTTGTGGCGCATTTTCAGAAGATCTCACATTCCTGCTCTGCTGCTTCAAGCTCGGATACCGTTACTACCGATCGAATTTCTTGTAGACGTCGTGAGAACAAACGATTTAATTAAAGACAACGACGCCTGCAAAAGATCTCTATTCCTCGCGCTACAGTATCGAAATCTTTTTGCTCCTTCGCGTTTGTTAGCATGGAAGTTCGGCAATTTTTCACCAAACTGTGAAGTTAGCACGGGAAGTTCGGCCGTGTGCGACGTTAAACTTACGCACGAAGAACGTATGTCATTTAAACCGAGGGATCTATTTGGTGAGTCTGAAAAGTTGTTGCGTGCATGCGACAAATTATTATGGCAGAACCGAAACTCGAAAATGGCGCCAATATGAGGTCGAAGGAGGAGGAATTACGTTCGCAGGGAATTGACGGGTCATACTTCAACATCGAGCTTTATTTCAATAAGTAATTTTTGATCATGCCACGCGGCACGACGCTACGATTACGTGTGACCTTGGGTGGCCTGTGAGTCCCTAAGGGTTCACAACCTTGATCTCAGCCAACGTCCCTATTCAGACCATACCTGGCTCACGTGAGTGCGAAGGCTCACGGACCACGTGTGGCATCATGCAAATGTATCGCGTAATGTCAAGTAGAACTTGTGTGGTCTCTATTGTCGCATGTGATAAGTCATGTGTAAGTCTTCACCAAGTGAGTGACCTATGCTCCAATAGATATGACGCGATCTGCCAAAGTCGGTTTCCAGTTTGGGCATACATATGCTAACATTTACTTTGACTGAAATACTGTGTTTGACGAAAGTCAGTTGCCGCTGTTGAACAATATTTAATGATATACTGCATTCAAAATCTTTTAGTCTTTCAATACTACAAATCTGTCCATTTATTAGACCTTTCTTTAGCATCAACCCATTCGATAGTTTTCCAGTTAGGTCTTGTGAGATCTATATCGTATACGCAATATCGCATGCCAGCCTTTGCAATCTTATATGTGACCAATGTAGAGACGGTGGCATTCTTCTAATCCGATTCTCCTCATCCTCATTCAGGCCCCCCGAAACGGATTTATTTGTTTGGATCAAGTGAACCACAGCTGGATATCGACGGCCCTCGGAATAAAAATACGTTTGAGTATTTTGACTGTAAAGAACGTGAATGGCATGCGGTTTCTGGCTACATGCCAACATCAAGGTAGGTGAAGCTGGTAGAGTCCGCTCTTCCAAGGCAGAGTTTAGTCACAACAACGCTCCCTCGGATGCTGAGATTTCCTAGGTTCCTAGGTTTTTACTCCAAAATCTAAAAATGCGCAAATCCTGGGTTTTGTCTTATAAATACCCCACCAACCAATTGTAAATTCCAGGCGAAGGGTTGGAATTCGATATTTTCAAACCCTGTTCAGTGAGCAAACCTAATATGTAGGCCAGAATCAAGTCTGTTCGTTTGGCAAGTCGTGGCGTATACTTTTTACTTCAGGGAGGGATTCGCGGCAGTGACTTTTCAAAGAAAAATCTGGATCGTAGGAGGAGATAGCGACGGTAGTGGCAAAGCAGATTCCGGGGAGACTGGATTGGTTAGGACGGTTCATATTTACAATCCGTCAAGTAACGAGTGGAGCGTAGGACCGCAATTGATTAAGGGGAGATCAAACCTTGGTCTTGTTGAATACCATGGAAGTCTGTACGCTATTGGAGGCAAAAGCAACGATAAAGGTGCTCGCTCTGTACATTATATTGACCTAGGCCATTTCTATAACTATCTCTATCGTTATGATCATGTATTGGGGATGATCATGGCTTCATCAGCCGAATGTCCACTATTAGCATGGCGAAACTTTGATCCATGACGAATTTTTCAACCACAACCAGCCATTATATCTTCGCAATGTACAAGCCTCAGGGCCTCTCACTCGAGGAAAAAAAACATCCCCGGAGAGAGCTGCAAAAACGATCGACCGACTCAGTTATCCCCCTTCGCACCTGTGTATTGCTCGACTCACTCTCGCCTTTATTTCAGAGCATGAGAAATCCGTCGAAGTAGTCAGGCCATCAGGCAATCTTGCTTGGACAGAAGGAGTTGATATGAATTTGGCACGAGCTGGCATGGGAGTCGCTGTGTTACGAAGTAGAATATACGCCATCGGTGGTGCGAGAGCCGAGGATAAAAGCAGAATGGAGTATTTTTCTTCTCTCTGCAATCAATGGACTATGCTGGAATTTCGCATTTCTCGCCATGATCACAGAGCAATGACTGTCGACGATGAGCTTCTCTATGTTTTTTTCAACAGCTCTCGAGGAAAGGATTATCACGTTTACAACCCTGTGTTCGAAAAAAACTGGAAGCGATTTACTGGTGACAAAAGTTGCATAAAAAACGATGCGGCTGTTGCGTCCGTAGATGGATATATCTATATCATGGGTGGATATAAACAGGACAAGAGAGTGAGCCATGTTTCAGGATACAACCCGTCAACTTGTGTGTGGGACCATTGCTTTTCATCTTGCACAACCAACAGAGCTGGTGCCAAGGCTGTTGTAGTGACCGTCGTGAGCACAAACCCTTCGAAGCTGTCGTCAACCCGTTGACGAAAAATATGAGGCCTTCTCATTCTTAAACTTCTCATATTGTGCATATATCCGATATTTTGGTAAAAACAATTTTCCTCTGGAACCTGTCAAATGTGAACCTATTTTCTTGGTATTAATATCGTCCTCGGTACTATAGTCATCAAGGTCTGCAGAACATCGCTGTCAGCTGATTCAGACGTCACTCGCCCCAGATTTATTTTCCGGTAGAGTTGAACGAGCATTTATGGTTATTTACGTTGACTGAGATATACTCAACTCCTAATTTCCATTCACTTTCTGAATACGCTACACGATACAAGTGCGTCGGTTCTGACTGGCACGCTCCTGTTGTCATCGCTAGCAGTATGAGAGTGAGGAAGTCGCATCGGCGAGTGTGGTCGGAATATCTGCGAGCTACGGCTTCCGCGTAAACTCCGGAGTTCTTCTAAAAGTGCCGCGCATCTTTTGTATCCGATATTCTTGGATGGTTTGTCAAACTTTCATGTAAATTAAATTGTTTTGTCAACGTCAATACGGTATTACACGCTAAACATCACAATTAGAGAATGTTGCCCTTCGTTTCTACTTGTACCATTGCCCCTAAGCGTAAAACATTGATTTGCAGGGCATATTTAAATTATAGAAAGAACAACGACACTCACAATGTGGTCTGCATTGAGATAAAAACAAGTCATACATGTGAAGTGTAGAATTCTCCTCCTTCCTCCTGACTGCATTGGCAATTTCAGAGGCAGAGTCCACTCTTCCCAGCACTTGAACTCGATCGACAATTGCAGCACTTGGTGTCTGAAAACCCTGGTAGATCGTTGCGATCAAACCCATATTCCTATTCAATTGAACCACCGCCTGTTCAACAGTCGACGGCGCCAAACCCTGACGTATCGTTGCCATCCCACCAGTTTACGTATCCAAGCTCACCACCACCCCTCCATCACTTGCCGGCACAAAACCCTGACGTATCGTTGCCAACCCACCAGTTTACGTATCCAATCTCACCTCCACCTCTCCATAGCTTGCAGGAACCAAACCTTGGCGAAATGTATCCATCACATGTCAATCACTTGCTGGTACCAAGCTTTGGCGGATTGTATCCACCACAACAATTTATGTATCCAAACGCACCGCAACCTGTCCACCCCTTGTCGGTGCCAAACCCTCAAAATTCAAGTGGACCACCGCCAATATTGCAGTCGTCGGTTCCAAACCCTCGTGTAGACTCACATGAACAAATGCTAGTCCATCTATTGTCAGTACCAAACCCTTCTCAAGATTCAGGCGGACTACAATCAATCAAGCACTTTGCGTCGGGAAACCCTGGCGGATTGTTTCAATCACAAATAGATACCCATTCAAGTGAACATTCGCCGTCCTGTTAAATATCTGCATCGAAAAATCCTATGACCGTGGTTCCACTGAAGACGGCGAAATTGATGTCACAATTAGCAATGAAATGGGGTCGTTGCGGAAGACTAATTTCGCCAGGACATTATCACATTTTAGGTTCACCACCGTTCAATATTCCACCGATAGAAGGTAAGAAAATCTTCATAGTAGTTCAGGCAGGATAAGGCGATGCATTTCGGATCAATGTTAATCTATGATTACGGTAACATTTGCTGTTCTCGGTTTCGGGGAATTGCGGAGAGCTGTGATTGAAATAGTGAACAAAGTCGGAGATATTGATACGTATACCGTCTGCATCGTCTTGGCGTATATAACCTTAGTAGTTGAAAAACGCAATTCATTCCAAAAAAACAAATTGATCTTCGTGATTTGCAGATTTCCTTAGACTGACATTGCCAGAGGTTACGGCGATTATTACAAGAGGAGATTTGAAAGCTTCTTCCATCGATATTTACAGCGCTGTGATCAGATGGGTTGAGTTTGACCGCACACGGTGAGTTGTCAGGCTACGTACAGTAATAGAGAACTCTTCTCAATTCAGTTTACGAGGTGAGATGAAAAGGGCTGTTACTCAGCCTGTTTGCATCGCTTTAAACCTAATTGAGACTTTCCATAAAAATACTCCACGGAAATCCATAATTGTTTTAAATTTATGGCGATTTCAACCCCACTAAGGTCATATACGGCAGGCTATTGCTAAGTACGCGTGTCGATACTTCTGATATATAGTCTGGATAACTGTCACAACCCACACCTATCCGTAGTGACTGTAAAGCAGAGAGGGAAAGGATACAATTTTGAAGTCTTTGGTTTGGCTTTTATGACCGCGTGGCTGATCACGTTTTCAAGTTTGTAGAGTTCCGAAGGAATTTCTTCAATAGCCTAATCATACCCTGGTTTAAAATAGGTTGAAAATCGTCCGATATAGACAGCTCAGACTCTATTATAATGTGGCGCATTTCCAGACGATCTCACCTTCCTGCTCTGCTGCTTCAAGCTCGGATACCGTTACTACCGATCGAATTTCTTGAAGACGTCGTGAGAACAAACGATTTAATTAAAGACAACGACGCCTGCGAAAGATCTCTATTCCTCGCGCTACAGTATCGAACTCTTTTTGCTCCTTCGCGTTTGTTAGAATGGAAGTTCGGCAATTTTTCACCAAACTATGAAGTTAGCATGGGAAGTTCGTCCATGTGGGACGTTAAACTTACGCAAGAAGATTGTATGTCATTTAAACCGAGGGATCCTTTTGGTAAGTCTGAAAAGTTGTTTCGTGCATGCGACCATGCATGCAACTCGGAACTGGCGCCTATATGAGGTCGGAGGGACAGGGATTAGGGTCGCGGGGACTGGACGGGTCATAGTTCAACATCAAGCTTTATTTCAAAAGGTAGTTTGGGCTCAGGCCAGGCGGCACAAAGCTACGAACCAACGTCCTTATTCAGACCATACCTGTCTCACGTGAGTGTGAAAGCTCAAGGACTACGTGTGGCAATCATGCAAATGTATCGCGTAATGTCAAGTAGAACTTGTGTGGTCTCTATTGTCGCATGTGATATGTCATGTGAAAGTCTTCACCGAATGAGGGGCCTATGCTTCAGTAGATATGGCGCGATCTGCCAAAGTCGGTTTCCGGTTTCCGGTTTGGGCCGATCAACATTATTCACGAAGTGTTTGGGTATACATATACTAACTAACATTTACTTTGACTGAAATACTGTGTTTGACGAAAGTCAGTTGCCGCTGTTGAACAATATTTGATGATCTACTGCATCTAAATTCTTTTAGTCTTTCAATACTACACAGTCGCTACAAATCTGTCCATAAATTAGACCTTTCTTTAGCACTAACCAAGTCGATAGTAAATCTATCCATTAAAGACCTTTCCTAAGCACTAACCTAAAGTTGTTATTTGCCTCCGGTACAAAGTTTTCGAAGCTACTCCATTTCTAAGTTAATGAAGCTGGGTATTTGCTAATTTACAATTCGGTCTTGTTAGACCTATATCGTATACGGGATATCACATGCCCGCCTTTGCATTCTTCTAACCCGATTCTCCTCATCTTCATTCAGGCCCTCCAAAACGGATTTATTTGTTTGGATCAAAAGAACCACATGTCTACTCCTACGGCCCTCGGAATAATAATACGTTTGAGTATTTTGACTGTAAAGAACGTGAATGGCATGCGGTTTCTGGCTACATGCCAACATCAAGGTAGGTGAAGCTGGTACAGTCCGCTCTTCCAAGGCAGAGTTTAGTCACAACAACGCTCCCATGGAGAGGCTTTTCCATAAAGAACTTGGTCTTTCAAACCCTCCTTGGTTCCTAGGTTTTTACTCCAAAGTCTAAAAATGCGCAAATTCTGGGTTTTGTCTTATAAATACCCCACCAACCAATTGTAAATTCCAGGCAAAGGTTGGAGTTCAAAATTTTCAAACCCTGTTCATTGAACAAACTATGTATATAGGCCAAAATCCAGTTTGTTCGTGTAGTAAGTCGTGGCGTATACTTTACCTCAGGAAGGAATTCGCAGCAGCGACTTTTCAAGGAAAAATCTGGATCGTAGGAGGAGATAGCGACGGTAGCGGCAAAGCAGATTCCGGGGAGACTGGATTGGTTAGGACGGTTCACATTTACAATCCTTCAAGTAACGAGTGGAGCGTAGGACCGCCAATGAATAAGGGGAGATCAAACTTTGGTCTTGTTGAATACCATGGAAGTCTGTACGCTATTGGAGGCAAAAGCAACGATACAGGTGCTCGCTCAGTACATTTTAATTGACTAGGCAATTTTTAAAACCTTCCCTATCCTCAGTCTTCCCCCTTCGGCCCTGTGTAGTGCTCGACACACTTTCGCCTTTATTTCAGACCATGAGAAATCCGTCGAAGTTGTCAAGCCATCAGGTAATCTTGCTTGGACGGAAGGAGTTGATATGAAGTTAGCACGAGCTGGCATGGGAGTCGCTGTGTTACGGAGTAGAATATACGCCATCGGTGGTGTGAGAGCCGAGGATAAACGCCAGATGGAATATTTTTCTTCTCTCAGAAATCAATGGACTATATTGGGTTTTCTCATTTCTCGACAGGATCACAGAAACACGACTGTCGACGATGAGATTCTCTATGTTTTTTCCAGCCACTATGAAAAGGTATATCATGTTTTCAACCCTGTGAACGACCATATCTGGAAGCGATTTTCTGGTGATAAAGATTGCATGATAAACGGTGCAGCTGTTGCGTCCGTGGATGGATATATCTATATCATGGGTGGATTGGAGTACTACGATAGAGTGAGCCATGTTTCAGGATACAACCCGTCAACTTGTGTGTGGGTCCATCGCTTTTCATTTTGCACAACCAACAGAGCTGGTGCCAAGGCTGTTGTAGTGACCGTCCATGATTCGTGAGCACAAACCCTTCGAAGCTGTCGTCAACCCGTTGATGAAAAATATGAGGCCTTCTCATTCTTAAACTTCTCATATTGTGCATATATCCGATATTTTGGTAAAAACAATTTTGGTCTGGAACCTGTCAAATGTGAACCTATTGTATTGGTAATATTATCGTCCTCGGTACTATAGTCGTCAAGGTCTGCATCACATCGCTGTCAGCTGATTAAGATGACGTCACTCGCCCCAGATCTATTTTCCGATAGAGTTGAACGAACATTTATGGTTATTTACGTTGACTGACATATACTCAACTCCTAATTTCCATTCACTTTCTCAATATCCTACACGATACAAGTGCGTCGGTTCTGACTAGCACGCTCCTTTTGTCATCGATAGCGGTATGAGAGTGAGGAAGTCGCATCGGCGAGTGTGGTCGAAATATCTGCGAGCTACGGCTAAAGTTCACGATCCATCAACACGTATCAATCAGATATCGATATTTTAAAAGTCGGAACGATTAACAGCCCATTGCCTGACTGATCGCCGATACTGAATATATATTATATTACAGCGACAGATATCGATAAAAATGGTAAAATCGAAAAATCGACAAGCGGACTGATTTGACTAGACTAGGCTGCCCAGGGGCTGCCCAGGATTTAGGCCATTCAGTTCCTTCGTAAGTTTCTTTAGAGATAGCCGCGTGATCCCTTGCACAGCACTCTCACGTCACTTTTTCGTTACCTTAAAAATTGGGATCTCTGTTGCGGGAATGCCGTGAAAATTTGTATGCAGGCATGTGTGGTAAAAACAAGTCATACATTTGAAGTGTAGAATTTGACAGGAGTAACCCAACACTTTAAGCTAAAGACGTCTGTTCTTGGCGAACTTGATCGAGGCAATGCAAACTGCTGTGATAGTGATCCGGGCTGTAGCGTAAACCAAAAATATTGACACGTCTACACTAAGCATTAACCTGACCTTTATTACCTTATTAGGGTTGAAAACGCCGTAAATCCAAAACAATTCTACGCGCGCAACAACGCAGCGTCAGGGAGCACTGAGAGTTGTTGTTTTAATTATGATTCGGACAGTAAACTGGCAGTATCGACACGCGTACTAAGCATTCCCCTGTCTACACTACCCTTAGCAATTGGATAACGCAATTAATCCTCGAAGACGACAACAGCATCGTAACAGCAATCAATGATGATTATGGTTGCCGTCTACGCGAGGGTGCCCTCGTACTTCGTTGCGCTGTAGATGAGGCGTGAAGCGCTTACGACGCGGTCGTAGGGTATTTGAGCCTGGTACGAGAGCGCAACAAATTATTTTGCTCTGAAGGTGTTTAGTTGGTTGTCTGTTGAGTAGCATGGCAGTTTAGAGTGAAAAGCGAGGGTAGTAAGTGTTCTGTAAGACATGCAACTATCGTGGGTAGTTTGATCGGATTTTACTGAACTACTGTGTTTTTAGGATGAGCTGATGCTCTGTGTGTTCGTATTACAGGCAACAAATATCCAAGTTGGCCTATAACATCCAGGAGAGAAATCGTATCATATGGTTGAGAAACTCTGGTCAAACTAAATAAATTTTTACGCTTGTTTTTCCACAGTTTTGTTCATATATATCTGATTTCTGTTTATAATTTGCGCGAAGCTGTGGAGAAAAAATGTCCCGTCGACAAAGTGATAGAGAATCGTTTCAAGACAACCAACGGTCAACACGTACAAGTCTTGGTCAATCGAGATCGAGAAGTCGGAGCGCTGAAGATCTAGAGCGTCATCCACGAGAAGAGTATTATTTGCTTCGTTACCGCTTGATGACGCCAACTTTAAATAACGATCGCAATGCATTACGCCTTCCAGTAGAGCGATTTCGTCAAGGATATTCGCTTCCTCTTCACTGTTCTGGTCAATTTCGAAGCCAGAGCCCAGTCTTCCCAGCACCTGGACTCGATCGACAATTGCAGCAATTTTTCCCGGAAAAACCTGGAGGATTTTTGCGAACATACCCATATTCCTATTCAATTGGACCACCGCCTGTTCAACAGACGACGGCACCAAACCCTGACGTATCGTTTCCACCCCACCAGTTTATGTATCCAAGCTTACCACCATCTCTCCATAACTTGCCGGCACCAGACCTTTTCGAAATGTATCCATCACATGTCAATTACTCACCGTCGTCAAACCTTGGCGGATTGTATCCACCACAACAATTTATGTATGCAAACGCACCACAACCTGTCCATCATTTGTCGGTGCCAAACCCTCAAAACTCAAGTGGACCACCGCCAAACAAGCTGTCGTCGGTACCGAACCCACGTCTAGACTCACGTGAAACAACGCTAGTCCAGCTGTCGTCAGTACCGAACCCCTTTGGAAAATCACAACGACAACAACAACAACAACAACATGCTAATTCAAGTGAATCATCGCCTGCCCGTGTAAGATCTGCACCGAAATATCCTATGCCATTGGTTCCATGGAAGACGGCGGAATTGATGTCAGAATTAGCCATGAACCATGGTCGTTGCGGAAGACCAATTTCGCCAGGACCTTGTCACAATTCAGGTTCACCGCCGTTCAATATTCCACCGATAGATGGTAAGAATATCTTCATAGTAATTCAGGTAGGATAAGAAAAATAGTGGAGCCGATGGCGGACGATTCAAATAGTAATAAATATAATAAGTCACCACAGATTTAACGTCCAGTCCAGTTTATTGGTATATAACACACAAGCTTTCGGAGCTCTGCTCCTTCATCAGGTGAAGATGGAATGAAAAGCAAAGTTTAAGATTTGAATTATAAAGAATCACATGACATTATGACGTCGTAGGGCAGAAATATTGAAAATGCAGACCATGAAAACAGGTGATGTTAATGCACCGAAAATCAGATAAGGAGGTCGAAAACGGGCAAATGTGTATGGTGCCTGGTGTTAGGAGTTGCAGGTTGCTATAACCATTTCCCACCATATAGCAACTCCTGAGGTGCCAAATGTCAAAAACCAAAGGTGGGTGTATATGTGGTTGCTTCAACTCCGTGTGTTAGCGACACATGAAAGTCCGCTGGTTCCAAATCCAAAAGATGCGGGATGCGAGGCGGTGCCCAAAGCAGGTAGAAGTGTGGAGGTCTCCGATCGTCGGTGCGTTGATAGTGAGCCGCTTGATGGTAAATCCTCGTCGTAGTCGTATTTCTCCCGTGGTTGATGTTCTGTCCGACGTATCTCGCAAAACAGTGGTATAGGGGGTGCAGTAATACAGTATATAAAGTACAGGTCTATGACTGTGATGGAAGGAGTTGGCCTATATATGAGAAATCGATCTATAACAGAACGTGATAAAGGGGGAAAGCGATGTCGAGCTATTCAAGTGAAGGTCGTGTGATTACATAGCGAGACATGCATCCTCTGTCTCTATTGAGCCCTCGATTGTGTGTGTTGAATTTGTCTACCAATTTCTGCTCCATAGCCCTTCGCATATTGGTATCCTTGATCGGCCCGCGTAGAATATTGACGAAAGCTTGTGTGTTATATACCAATAAACTGGACTGGACGTTAAATCTGTGGTGACTTATTATATTTATTACTAAGTAGGATAAGGCGATGCAATTCGGATCAATGTTAATCTATGATTACGGTTACATTTGCTGTTTTCGGATTGAACACGATTTAAACTACAAAGGTAATGTACGCCAGATCAACGGTTAGCAAACCTACGCGTGTGAATACTTCCGACTTGCATCCTTACAACTAAAAAGCTCCGCACTCTCCCTCGATACTGGCTGCCAAGTAGATAAACAGATACTAGTTTAAAGTATTTGGTTTAATTCGGTCCGGAATCGAATGCAGGACATCCCAATCAGAAGACGGTCAATCAAAGAAACTGCGAGATTAGAATTGATCAATTGATCAGTTGTGAGTTAGACTGTCCGCCTTCTGATCCTGAGGTTCGATTCCCGACCGAGTCAAAATGAAGACTTTAAAATTGGTATACGCACCTTCTTTCTTGGCAGCCGGTATCGAAGAAGTGCGGAGAGCCGTGATTAAAATAGTGAACTAAGTCGGAGATATTGACTCGTATACCGTGTGCATCGTCCTGGCGTATATGACCTAAGTAGTTGAAAAACGCCATAAATTCCAAAAAAATTGATCTTCGTGATTTGCAGATTTCCTTGTACTGACCTTGCCAGAGGTTACGGCGATTATTACAAGAAGAGATTTGAAAGCTTCTTCCATCGATATTTACAACGCTGTGATCAGATGGGTTGAGTTTGACCGCACACGGTGAGTTGTCAGGCTACGTACAGTAATAGAGAAACACTTCTGAATTCATTTTACGAGGTGAGATGAAAAGGGCTGTTACTCAGCCTGTTTGCATCGCTTTAAACCTAATTGAGACTTTCCATAAAAATATGCCACGGAAAACCATAATTGTTTGGAATTTATGGCGATTTTAACGGTACCAAGGTCATATACGGCAGGCAATTGCTTAGTACCCGTGTCGATACTTCTGATATATAGTCTGGATACCTGTCACAACCCACACCCATCCGTAGTGACTGTGAAGCAGAGTGGGAACGGATACGAATTTTGAAGCCTTTGGTTTGGCTTATATGTACCGCGTAGCTGATCACGTTTTCAAGTTGTTATAGTTCCAAAGGAATTTGATTAATATCGTAATCGTAACCTGGTTAAAACAGGTTGCAAAAAGTCCGATATAGACAGCTCAGACTCTATTATATTGTTGCGCATTTTTAGACGATCTCACCTTCCTGCTCTGTTGCTTCAAGCTCGGATACCGTTACTACCGATTGATTTTCTTGATGACATCGTGGAAACAAACGATTTAATCAAAGACAACACAGCCTGCCAGAAATCTCTATTCCTTTCGTTTAAATATCGAAGACTTTTTGCTCCTTCGCGTTTGTTAGCATGGAAGTTCGGCCATTATTCGCCAGACTTGGATTTTAACCTTACGCACGAAGAACGTATGTCATTTAAACCGAGAGATCCATTTGGTGAGTCTCAAAAGTTGTTGCGTGCATGCGACAAATTATTATGACAGAACCGAAACTCGAAAATGGCGCCTAAAGGAATTCGAAGGAGGAGGGGTTACGGTCGCAGGAAATTGACGGGTCATACTTCAGCATCGAGCTTTATTTCAATAAGTAATTTTGGATCATGCCACGTGGCACGACGCTACGATTACGTGTGACCTTGGGTGGCCTGTGAGTCCCTTAGGGTTCAAAACCTTGATCTGAGCCAACGTCCCTATTCAGACCATATTTGGCTCACGTGAGTGCGAAGGCTCACGGACAACGTGTGGCATCATGCAAATGTATCGCGTAATGTCAGTTGCCACCGTTGAACAATATTTGATGATCTACTACATTCAAAATCTTTTAGTCTTTCAATACTACAAATCTGTCCATTAATTAGACCTTTCTTTAGCACCATCCCATTCGATAGTTTTCCAGTTAGGTCTTGTGAGATCTATATCGTATACGCAATATCGCATGCCAGCCTTTGCAATCTTATATGTGAGCAATGTAGAGACGCTGGCATTCTTCTAACCCGATTCTCCTCATCCTCATTCAGGCCCTCCGAAACGGATTTATTTGTTAGGATCAAAAGAACCACAGTTGGATATCGACGGCCCTCGGAATAAAAATACGTTTGAGTATTTTGACTGTAAAGAACGTGAATGGCATGCGGTTTCTGGCTACATGCCAACATCAAGGTAGGTGAAGCTAGTACAGTCCGCTCTTCCAAGGCAGAGTTTAGTCACAACAACGCTCCAATGGTTTTCTCAACCCCTCCTGGGTTCCTAGGCTTTTTACTCCAAAGTTTAAAAATGCGCAAATTCTGGGTTTTGTCTTATAAAACCCCACCAACCAAGTGTAAATTCCAGGTAAAGGATTGCAGTTCCACATTTTATACCCCTGTTCAGTAAAAAAACCTAATATGTAGGCCAAAATCCAGCAGTCTGTTCGTGTAGTCAGTCGTGGCGTATACTTTACCTCAGGGAGGGATTCGCGGCAGCGACTTTTCAAGGAAAAATCTGGATCGTAGGAGGAGATAGCGACGGTAGCGGCAAAGCAGATTCCGGGGAGACTGGATTGGTTAGGACGGTTCACATTTACAATCCGTCAAGTAACGAGTGGAGCGTAGGACCGCCAATGATTAAGGGGAGATCAAACCTTGGTCTTGTTGAATACCATGGAAGTCTGTACGCTATTGGAGGCAAAAGCAACGATAAAGGTGCTCGCTCTGTACATTATATTTAACTAGGCCATTTCTATAACTATCTCTATCGTTATGATCATGTATTGGGATTGATCTTGGCTTCATCAGCCGAATGTCCACTCGTGGAATGGCGAAACTTTGATCCACGACGAATTTATCAACCACGACCAGCCATTATATCTTCGACAATGTACAGGCCTCAGGGCCTCTCACTGGAGGAAAAAAAAAATCCCCGGAGAGAGCTGCAAAAACGATTGACCGACTCAGTTATCCCCCTTCGCACCTGTGTATTGCTCGACTCACTCACGCCTTTATTTCAGAACATGAGAAATCTGTCGAAGTTGTCAGGCCATCAGGCAATCTTGCTTGGACAGAAGGAGTTGATATGAAGTTAGCAAGAGCTGGCATGGGAGTCGCTGTGTTACGAAGTAGAATATACGCCGTCGGTGGTGTGAGAGCCGAGGATAAAAGCCAGATGGAGTATTTTTCTTCTCTCAGCAATCAATGGACTATGCTGGAATTTCGCATTTCCCGCGATGATCACAGAGCAATGACTGTCGACGATGAGCTTCTCTATGTTTTTTTCAACAACTCTCAAGAAAAGGATTATCACGTTTACAACCCTGTGATCAATAATAACTGGAAGATATTTGATGGTGCCAAAAATTGCATGATAAACGATGCGGCTGTTGCGTCCGTGGATGGATATATCTATATCATGGGTGGATATAAACAGCACAAGAGAGTGAGCCATGTTTCAGGATACAACCCGTCAACTTGTGTGTGGGACCATCGCTTTTCATCTTGCACAACCAACAGAGCTGGTGCCAAGGCTGTTGTAGTGACCGTCCGTGATTCGTGAGCACAAACCCTTCGAAGCTGTCGTCAACCCGTTGATGAATAATATGAGGCCTTCTCATTCTTAAACTTCTCATATTGTTCATATATCCGATATTTTGGTAAAAACAATATTCGTCTAGAACCTGTCAAATGTGAACCTATTTTCTTGGTATTAATATCGTCCTCGGTACTATAGTCGTCACAGTCTGCATTACATCGCTGTCAGCTGATTCAGATGACGTCACTCGCCCCAGATCTATTTTCCGATAGAGTTGAACGAACATTTATGGTTATTTACGTTGACTGAGATATACTCAACTTCTAATTTCCATTCACTTTCTCAATACGCTACACGATACAAGTGCGTCGGTTCTGACTGGCACGTTCCTGTTGTCATCGCTAGCAGTATGAGAGTGAGGAAGTCGCATCGAGGAGTGTGGTCGGAATATCTGCGAGCTACGGCTTCCGCGTAAACTCCGGAGTTCTTCTAAAAGTTCCGCGCATCTTTTGTATCCGATATTCTTGGATGGTTTGTCAAACTTTCATGTAAATTAAATTGTTTTGTCAACGTCAATACGGTATTACACGCTAAACATCGCAATTAGAGAATGTTGCCCTTCGCTTCTACTTGTACCATGGCCCCTAAGCGTAAACCATTGATTTGCAGAGCATATTTAAATAATAGAAGGAACAACGACACTCACAATGGGGTCTGCAAATCCATAATCGGTAGGTGGCGTTAAAGTGTGCTTCTTTACGTTGGATTGCCTTATACGTTAAGCTCCCTTACCCTTTACGATAGGCCTACATTACAGTAGCCAGATACCAATTACTGGTTTGTGGCCACTGCACATGATTTAGGCATTTCACTCCATTTGCAGGTTTCTTTAGAGATAGCAGTGTGATCCTCTGCACCGCACTCTCACGTCGCTTTTTCGTTACCTTAAAGATTGGGATCTGTGTTGCGGGAATGCCGTGGAAATTTTTATGTAGACATTAAGATAAAAACAAGTCATACATGTGAAGTGTAGAATTTGACAGGAGTAACCCAACACTTTAAACTAAAGACGTCTGTTCTTAGCGAACTTGATCGAGGCAATGCAGACTGCTGTGATAGTGATCCGGGCTGTAGCGTAAACCAAAAATATCGTCACGTCTACACTAAGCATTACCTTGACTTATATTACCTTAGTAGGGTTGAAAACGCCGTAAATCCAAAACAATTTTACGCGCGCAACAGCGCAGCGTCAGGGAGCGCGGAGAGTTGTTGTTTTGATTATAATTCGGACAGTAAACTGGCAGTATCGACACGCGTACTAAGCATTCCCCTGTCTACACTACCCTTTGCAATGGGATAACGCAATTAATCCTCGAAGACGACAACAGCATCGTAACAGCAATCAATGATGATGACGGTTGCCGTCTACGCGAGGGTGCCCTCGTACTTCGTTTCGCAGTAGACGAGGCGTGAAGCGCTTACGAAGCGGTCATAGGGTATATGAGCCTGGTACGAGAGCTCAACAAATTATTATGCTGGAAGGTGTTTAGTTGGTTGTCTGTTGAGTAGCCTGGCAGTTTACCGTGAAACGCAAGGGTTGTAAGTGTTCTGTAAGAATAGGAAGTCCAAAACGAAACATATCGGTCACTATCGTGATAGCATTTTACTGAATTACCTTGTTATTAGGATGAGCTGGCGCTCTGTGTGTTCGTATTGCAGGAAACAATATCCATGTAGGCCTATAACATCCTGGAGAGAAATTGTATCATTTGGTTGAGAACTCTGCTGGTTAGACTTAATTAATTGTTTCGCTTGTTTTTCCACAGTTTTGTTTATATATATCTGATTTCTGTTTATAATTTGGGCGAAGCTGTGGAGAAAAAATGTCCCGTCGACAAAGTGATAGAGAATCGTTTCAAGACGACCAACCGTCAGCTTGTACGAGTCGTGGTCAATCGAGATTGAGAAGTCGAAGCGCTGAAGATCTCGAGCGTCATCCACAGGAAGAGTATTATTTGCCAACTTTAGATTATGATCGCTATGAAGTAAGCCTACCAGTAGAGCGATTTCGTCAAACAATTTCGCCTCCTCCTGACTGCATTGACCAATTTCAGAGGCAGAGTCCACTCTTCCAATCACTTGAAATCGATCAACAATTGCAGCACTTGGTGTCGGAAAACCCTGGTGGATCGTTGCGATCAAACCCATATTCCTATTCAATTGAACCACCGCCTGTTCAACAGTCGACGGCGCCAAACCCTGACGTATCGTTGCCATCCCACCAGTTTACGTATCCAAGCTCACCACCACCCCTCCATAGCTTGCAGGTACCAAACCTTGGCGAAATGTATCCATCACATGTCAATCACTTACCGGCGTCAAACCTTGGCGGATTGTATCCACCACAACAATTTATGTATCCAAACGCACCGCAACCTGTCCACCCCTTGTCGGTGCCAAACCCTCAAAATTCAAGTGGATCACCGCCAATATTTCAGTCGTCGGTTCCAAACCCTCGTGTAGACTCACGTGAACAAATGCTAGTCCATCTATCGTCAGTACCAAACCCTTCTCAAGATTCAGGCGGACTACAATCAATCAAGCACTTTGCGTCGGAAAACCCTGGCGGATTGTTTCAATCACAAATAGATACCCATTCAAGTGAACATTCGCCGTCCTGTTTAAAATCTGCATCGAAAAATCCTATGACCGTGGTTCCACTGAAGACGGCGAAATTGATGTCAGAATTAGCAATTAAATGGGGTCGTTGCGGAAGACCAATTTCGCCAGGACCTTATCACATTTTAGGTTCACCACCGTTCAATATTCCACCGATAGAAGGTAAGAAAATCTTCATAGTAGTTCAGGCAGGATAAGGTGATGCATTTCGGATCAATGTTAATCTATGATTACGGTAACATTTGCTGTTCTCGGTTTCGGGGAATTGCGGAGAGCTGTGATTGAAATAGTGAACAAAGTCGGAGATATTGATACGTATACCGTCTGCATCGTCTTGGCGTATATAACCTTAGTAGTTGAAAAACGCAATTCATTCCAAAAAAACAAATTGATCTTCGTGATTTGCAGATTTCCTTAGACTGACATTGCCAGAGGTTACGGCGATTATTACAAGAGGAGATTTGAAAGCTTCTTCCATCGATATTTACAGCGCTGTGATCAGATGGGTTGAGTTTGACCGCACACGGTGAGTTGTCAGGCTACGTACAGTAATAGAGAACTCTTCTCAATTCAGTTTACGAGGTGAGATGAAAAGGGCTGTTACTCAGCCTGTTTGCATCGCTTTAAACCTAATTGAGACTTTCCATAAAAATACTCCACGGAAATCCATAATTGTTTTAAATTTATGGCGATTTCAACCCCACTAAGGTCATATACGGCAGGCTATTGCTAAGTACGCGTGTCGATACTTCTGATATATAGTCTGGATAACTGTCACAACCCACACCTATCCGTAGTGACTGTAAAGCAGAGAGGGAAAGGATACAATTTTGAAGTCTTTGGTTTGGCTTTTATGACCGCGTGGCTGATCACGTTTTCAAGTTTGTAGAGTTCCGAAGGAATTTCTTCAATAGCCTAATCATACCCTGGTTTAAAATAGGTTGAAAATCGTCCGATATAGACAGCTCAGACTCTATTATAATGTGGCGCATTTCCAGACGATCTCACCTTCCTGCTCTGCTGCTTCAAGCTCGGATACCGTTACTACCGATCGAATTTCTTGAAGACGTCGTGAGAACAAACGATTTAATTAAAGACAACGACGCCTGCGAAAGATCTCTATTCCTCGCGCTACAGTATCGAACTCTTTTTGCTCCTTCGCGTTTGTTAGAATGGAAGTTCGGCAATTTTTCACCAAACTATGAAGTTAGCATGGGAAGTTCGTCCATGTGGGACGTTAAACTTACGCAAGAAGATTGTATGTCATTTAAACCGAGGGATCCTTTTGGTAAGTCTGAAAAGTTGTTTCGTGCATGCGACCATGCATGCAACTCGGAACTGGCGCCTATATGAGGTCGGAGGGACAGGGATTAGGGTCGCGGGGACTGGACGGGTCATAGTTCAACATCAAGCTTTATTTCAAAAGGTAGTTTGGGCTCAGGCCAGGCGGCACAAAGCTACGAACCAACGTCCTTATTCAGACCATACCTGTCTCACGTGAGTGTGAAAGCTCAAGGACTACGTGTGGCAATCATGCAAATGTATCGCGTAATGTCAAGTAGAACTTGTGTGGTCTCTATTGTCGCATGTGATATGTCATGTGAAAGTCTTCACCGAATGAGGGGCCTATGCTTCAGTAGATATGGCGCGATCTGCCAAAGTCGGTTTCCGGTTTCCGGTTTGGGCCGATCAACATTATTCACGAAGTGTTTGGGTATACATATACTAACTAACATTTACTTTGACTGAAATACTGTGTTTGACGAAAGTCAGTTGCCGCTGTTGAACAATATTTGATGATCTACTGCATCTAAATTCTTTTAGTCTTTCAATACTACACAGTCGCTACAAATCTGTCCATAAATTAGACCTTTCTTTAGCACTAACCAAGTCGATAGTAAATCTATCCATTAAAGACCTTTCCTAAGCACTAACCTAAAGTTGTTATTTGCCTCCGGTACAAAGTTTTCGAAGCTACTCCATTTCTAAGTTAATGAAGCTGGGTATTTGCTAATTTACAATTCGGTCTTGTTAGACCTATATCGTATACGGGATATCACATGCCCGCCTTTGCATTCTTCTAACCCGATTCTCCTCATCTTCATTCAGGCCCTCCAAAACGGATTTATTTGTTTGGATCAAAAGAACCACATGTCTACTCCTACGGCCCTCGGAATAATAATACGTTTGAGTATTTTGACTGTAAAGAACGTGAATGGCATGCGGTTTCTGGCTACATGCCAACATCAAGGTAGGTGAAGCTATGGTACAGTCCGCTCTTCCAAGGCAGAGTTTAGTCACAACAACGCTCCCAAGGAGAGGCTTTTCCATAAAGAACTTGGTTTTTCAAACCCTCCTTGGTTCCTAGGTTTTTACTCCAAAGTCTAAAAATGCGCAAATTCTGGGTTTTGTCTTATAAATACCCCACCAACCAATTGTAAATTCCAGGCAAAGGTTGGAGTTCAAAATTTTCAAACCCTGTTCATTGAACAAACTATGTATATAGGCCAAAATCCAGTTTGTTCGTGTAGTAAGTCGTGGCGTATACTTTACCTCAGGAAGGAATTCGCAGCAGCGACTTTTCAAGGAAAAATCTGGATCGTAGGAGGAGATAGCGACGGTAGCGGCAAAGCAGATTCCGGGGAGACTGGATTGGTTAGGACGGTTCACATTTACAATCCTTCAAGTAACGAGTGGAGCGTAGGACCGCCAATGAATAAGGGGAGATCAAACTTTGGTCTTGTTGAATACCATGGAAGTCTGTACGCTATTGGAGGCAAAAGCAACGATACAGGTGCTCGCTCAGTACATTTTAATTGACTAGGCAATTTTTAAAACCTTCCCTATCCTCAGTCTTCCCCCTTCGGCCCTGTGTAGTGCTCGACACACTTTCGCCTTTATTTCAGACCATGAGAAATCCGTCGAAGTTGTCAAGCCATCAGGTAATCTTGCTTGGACGGAAGGAGTTGATATGAAGTTAGCACGAGCTGGCATGGGAGTCGCTGTGTTACGGAGTAGAATATACGCCATCGGTGGTGTGAGAGCCGAGGATAAACGCCAGATGGAATATTTTTCTTCTCTCAGAAATCAATGGACTATATTGGGTTTTCTCATTTCTCGACAGGATCACAGAAACACGACTGTCGACGATGAGATTCTCTATGTTTTTTCCAGCCACTATGAAAAGGTATATCATGTTTTCAACCCTGTGAACGACCATATCTGGAAGCGATTTTCTGGTGATAAAGATTGCATGATAAACGGTGCAGCTGTTGCGTCCGTGGATGGATATATCTATATCATGGGTGGATTGGAGTACTACGATAGAGTGAGCCATGTTTCAGGATACAACCCGTCAACTTGTGTGTGGGACCATCGCTTTTCATCTTGCACAACCAACAGAGCTGGTGCCAAGGCTGTTGTAGTGACCGTCCATGATTCGTGAGCACAAACCCTTCGAAGATGTTGTCAACCCGTTGATGAAAAATATGAGGCCTTCTCATTCTTAAACTTCTCATATTGTGCATATATCCGATATTTTGGTAAAAACAATTTTCGTCTGGAACCTGTCAAATGTGAACCTATTTTATTGGTAATATTATCGTCCTCGGTACTATAGTCGTCACAGTCTGCAGCACATCGCTGTCAGCTGATTCAGATGACGTCACTCGCCCCAGATCTATTTTCCGATAGAGTTTAACGAGCATTTATGGTTTTTTACGTTGACTGAGATATACTCAACTTCTAATTTCCATTCACTTTCTCAATACGCTACACGATACAAGTGCGTCGGTTCTGACTAGCACGCTCCTTTTGTCATCGCTAGCAGTATGAGAGTGAGGAAGTCGCATCGGCGAGTGTGGTCGGAATATCTGCGAGCTACGGCTAAAGTTCACGATCCATCAACACGTATCAATCAGATATCGATATTTTAAAGCCGGAACGATTAACAGCCCATCGCCTGACTGATCGCCGATACCGTTCACAGGGACCGATATCGATAAAAATCGACAATCTTCGATATCAACCGGACCGATTAGACTAGACTAGACAGCGTGCGAATATTCTTAATAATCGTTCGACCCGTATTAGTCTGAACACTAATTTATCCAGGCAAACTGAATCCAGCCAAGTTTGGGTGAAAAATTTAAAGTGATTTTAATTCTTCTAATGTGTTATACTGATCAATGTTACTACATAGATATCAAATCATAAAAATATTACTAATATTCATATCAATCATAATCATCAATTATGATGTTCACTATCTACATTCCTTTTTGCGAAAGACTGTTTGTCGAGTAATTTCTAAATTCTTCGTCGTTGATTTGATATGTTCTAGTTTCTCTTCTTCATTTGAGAAATTGTCAGCGTTGGCATTCTTATACGATTCGAGAGCCGACAGGAAATAATTTTCTGCTTTTGCAAATTCTGCTGACCTGAAGTAAGCATGTCCAAGATTGTTGAATAGACGGCCGACCCAACGCTGTTGAGATCGAACCAAAGTGTTCGGTGAGTTGAATTTTTCTTTCAACTTCATTAATCCGGATTCCCCGACTTCGATTGATTTGACAAAATTTCCCGCACGATTGTAGGATGTGATGATATCGACCAGACAACTCAGCTCCCAATATTCTTCGACGTAACGATCACGTGGTTGCGTAGGTATCGCCTGAAAGTCCGCGAATAATTCCTCGATCCACGCAATTGCATATTCGATGGCGATGTCACGTGACTCACTTCTTTTGTCTTTTAGTCGTTCGATCGATAATGATATTCCATTCACATTTAAACCGATGCCTTTCAACATTTCCTCCGCAGAAAGTTCCTTCGTCATCTGCAAATCGTGACGTATCTTGAACGCAATCATCGATTGTACGGGTTTGCCTTCTTTTCGAAGTTTGTCGCCCATTTTCTCGAGATCATCATCTGAGTATGTTCGCGATGACGTAATGAATTTCGATATATTATCCATGGATGACGTCATCTTGTCATCTTTCAAGCGCAAGTGACATTCAGCGAGTCGTAGAAAGGAATCAATGTCGTCACTTCCGCGTAAACTCCGAAGTTCTTCTAAAAATGCCGCGCATTTTCGGTATCCGATATTCTTGGATGGCTTGTCCAATTCTCCTGAGAATTAATTTTTTTTGTTAATCTCGATATGATTTAAAGTTATGGTCTACTGAGTACGGTCTTACACGGTATGACGTCAACAAATGGGTAGGTACATTTATTTAATTTTACTGCTGCCTCGCTCGTGAACCTATCGCTTGCTTATAGACGCCGCATAAACCCTCGCAACACGCCCAAACATTCCATGGCCGGTAGGCTGCGCTATGGCGCTAAATTGCAAAGAACCCACTTCGCACACATACAAAACAATCTCCTTCCTTCACCGGTATTGTAATGGAGGCGTACGAGGGGCGTGTTGATGACGTAACCAAAATAATGTTGCGGAGGAAACTTACCTTCGAGATGTTTTATTCTTGCTTCTCTTTCACTTTCACTTCGGTTCGCATTTCCTGTCGAAAAAAGGAGATTCCGAACATATGGATTGCAAGTCACGTGACTTAAATTACTAATTACCTTGTGACTCAGCAGAAACTGTCAACTTTCCAAACTTTCTTTCATCTTGACTTGTGACGTCAGCATTGACGGTACCTTAAACGAATAATGGAATTAATCTTGTTGGCTAGATTCCAAAATCTGCGTGACTAAATTTCCTAGAAATAAGAGCAAACGTAATTTCAATCAGCAATCGGCGAGAAGCAACAACGGCACCCTTCCTCTACACCAATTACGTCGCGACGCTAATGACGGCGTTATCCTGTAAACAGTGGAGGCTACGTCATGGTCTGCGATCAGTGATTGGGGTGCAGTTGGTTGATTTGTAGCGAGTCAATAAAACTCCAAATCAGAGCACAGTACCAGGTCCGAAAATATATTCACCAAAAATCTTAGTAATTCCAAAATATGTCGCCATAATAAAATGCCAGTCGATCGTGGTGCGCGGTGTCATTGAATATTCGCAGGTCTAGTTAGCAAAGCAACCACACCGCTGGTCAAAATTTCTCCGATCACGTAACATAAATTAGATCCGCAACTTGCGTTCGGTTAAATCTTTCGTTTAATTCCAACCGAAAAATTTCTGGTCAACCGAACAGCTCAAGAGGCGGATCAACGGCGTTTTTCAACATACCGCCCGCTTGCAAGCAACGTCCGAGAAAAATTTCCGACTATGAATGTAGAGTTGCTAAATGGCGCGTAGTTACAGATTAGATAGCTCGATAGGTAGAGACACTGGATACTTATTATAAACAGAACTTGAGGAGGAATCTCACCTGATTTGAAAAATGGATCTTTTAAGATTTGCTCGGCTGTCGGACGTTTATCAGGGTCATGCTCCAACATTCGTTTGATTAATTTGATCAGCTGTGTTCGCTTCTCAGTGTAGGGAGGTTTCAACTGAGGGATGGAGCAAAGATCGCGGTTTTTATTGTCCATAATATTGACCGCCCACCTGTACGGATTGTCTCCGAACGGGTGTTTACCATTGGTGAAGATAAAATTGACGATGATGCCGGCTGCGAAAATATCTGCGCTGTAACTGTAATCCGAGACGCCCTTGTATATTTCCGGGGCCTTGAATCCTTCACTGCCTGCATTTGTGTTTGTGACGGGAGTGGCGTCTTGCCCTTCAGGAATGTCTCTACTGAGTCCCAAATCCGCAACCTTAATTTTCCCGTCCTTTGAGATGAGAATGTTGCCAGGTTTCAGGTCACGATGTACAATATTTCTGCTGTGTAGGAAGGCGACCGCGATGGCGAACTGTTCAGTAAATGAAAAGGACTTGTCGAAGTCGAATGGTTTCTGCTTATTTTCGTTGACGTATTCTTGTAAGTTTTTAGCGTAAAGCTCCATGGCGATGAAAATTTCTGGTACAGTTCTGATACATTGTCCAGTTTCGATGACTCTCACGATGTTGGGATGTTCAACTAACAGGAGAAGGTCGACTTCTTTTTCACTTCTCGTGTTTCGAGGGAGAATCTTGATGGCAAGATCTCGAATTCGGCCGCCGACATGGATTTGCTGTCCTCGGTAGACTCGCGTGCTATGCTGAAGAGGTTGATCCATGAATATCGAGATTGAATCTGTGAGTTGCTTCATGTTCTCTGAAAGTTTAAAGTAAAAAGAGAATAGAGAAAGTAAATTTTTAGGACAGTAGACTGCAACGACCCTTGTAACGCCATATTTTTGTTAACACTAGCCTACAGTAAATATTTGAAAAAATTTCCTTAGTTAGACTTAAGCATCTGTGATCTACGTCTACTATCACACCCCTGGCCGACAGAGTGTCCTGGTTGAGGCATACATGAGTTTATGCTTACATTACTGTTATTCGCCAACATCGTCCCGCATACATTACAAGGAAATATATTGCAAGGAACTACAGTATATTCAAATAGTACATTACAAGAACTACAGTATACGCAAAAAAGATTTGTATCCCAAAAGTTCAAGCGTGTTGTAACGCCTTTGAGCAAAATTTGGTAAAAATTGAAAAATTTGTAAAAAGTTGCAATGTATTCTCTCTAGCCAAGGTCCATAACATTGATTTGGGTCCACCAACGGTGTTTTCAGAGCAAATGCACAGTGCAAAAAACGTTGCAAAAACTCGACCTATTGATCGTTATGAGTCGTTTTGAAAACAGATATTTGCATCTCGGTTACTCGATTGAGACAGAGATGCTGCATTTGCAATGCACACTAAAATTGAAGGTCGATTGCTATCGGTATACGTGTCAACTCTTCCAGTTTATAGCCCAGATCGCTATTACAATCACGACTCTCCACACTTTGCCGAAACCGACTGCCAAGTAGGGAAGGAACGGATACCAATATTATGTCTTCGATGTGAGTCGGTCGGGAATCGAACCCAGAACCTACCGATCAGAAGACGGACACTCTAAACCACTCGGCCAACTGAACGGTAAAATTCTGTTATTGAAAAGTGAACGTACTTTTATTTGTCAGAGGTATGTCTTTTGACAGAGCTCCGTCAAAAGTCTCGAACACTCCGCATCTGTCAGATTTCACTCGAGAGATTTTCTTTCCTGAAGAGAGTCAAGACATTTAGGAACAGGCGGAAGGACTTTGACAGAAATTCCGAAATTTTTTAGTTCTGTGGTCAACTGACACTCGACGAAGTTGCGGAGACGCCGCTCGACTCGTCTCTTATAAACTTGTAATTCACCGAGCTGTCGAGTGGCGTACATGACCATCAAAATAGTTGAAAAGGCTATAAATTCAAATCACAGAGTTGCCGAAGCTGATGATCGTATTTTTAACTCAATCGGGATCGGATGAAGGATATCGAGCTAAATACTCATCTCAAAGTTGACGATACTCATTCATGGATATCGATCATCAGCGAGGCGAATAACTGACCGAATATCCCGCATCAAACTTATAAATCAATCGATTTCATCCGTATACGTGGTTGTGTTTTATTAAAATAATCTGCGTACAATGACGAAGCATCTGTTTAATGAGCGCGATCGCAAGGGATATTACACAAGGGTGAATTATTGTATAGAAAGCCCCTGTAGGTACAAATCCTCACCTGTCCAATTGTAATTGCCCATCATGCGTAATACTCGGCTGCCATGCAGATTGACAAACACAGTGATTAAAGTCACTTAAAACGCAGCGCTTGACAACAACAAAATTTCCAAACCACGAGTCAATTCATATTCGTAAGCCTACTTACTTTTATCTCTTTTATCGCCCAACGTCATCGCTGCCATGTCGCCGCTTCTGCAATAGAACGGACGAGGTTCAGATATTGAGCGGAGGTTCTCAATCTGCGGGAGGCCAAGAAGACCAAGGTCGATTTGACTCGGTTGGGAATCGAACCCGAAACCTCCAGATCAGAAGGCGGAAGGTCTAACCACTCGACCAACTGAACAGTCAGTGGTGGGTATATTAGTCGTAATGACCGAGGCATCCGCCTAAATGAATTACGCTCGTCGAAAGTCCTTCGATACACCGCGACTCGTAAAAAAAATCACGAAACAACCGCGATAAACATTTTAAGCTTTCCGAGACCTCCTTGGCTTTACGCGTTCCGAATGTGCGGGTTCTGGAGAATTTGGACGACATATCATCATCATATCTCCCTACCAGGGATGGTGAACCTTTCTAATTGAGTCATATAATCAAGGGCTGGTAATGTGGAGTTTTCAGCTAACACATGCAAAACTTATATCTGGGCTGAAGCGATTCCTGGTACTCGCTTTTATAAAATCAGTGGTGATCTTCTTTACAATAGCAATGTTCGTATTTTTTCATTTTTGGAACGACGATTACGTCACTGAATTGCCAATGATGGGTCACTTTTTGACCCGCGGGTCAGTGGTTTGCCACCCCTGTTACATGGAGTACATCTCTACCGGTGCTATCTGCTTGAAGTTTAAGTTTACTGACGCTAGAATTCTGCGGTTTGGCGAGAAAACACCAGCCCCCCCGGATCGCATTAATCACGACCACACGATGAGCATACATTTTGTTTCCATGCGGAGTGCGCACACTCTCATTTCTTGCACATTTCAAATTGATAACGACTGTAATACAAGATTATTATTCAAGCCTGCAAAAGCCATGGATATTCTGGGAGCGATGACAGATAGCCTAACACATATCGTGGAAGGAGGGTTGAGTGCAAGTCAAACTTACAATTGGTCTTCTTTCACAATGAACTTGACCGTGTTGGCGGTGAAGTTATGAACGCTAATCACGTTTTGCTTTGATGAACCTCCTTCAGCCATTTTCCATTTACCCCTGCTTCGAATGCTTATGCTCAAATATACACTGATAGAATTGATATATCTGTCTATGGATGAGAACGAACGAACAGAATGATATGACTTCCCTGTCTAGTAACAAAAGCGACCATATCTTCCTAAAGTGACATCATAAATACAAAAGTGAGTGGGTTGTTTAAAAGAGCAAACTTTCTAAAAACGGTAGGCCTATGCCTATTAAAAAAAATGACATCTCAAAAAAAAACGTCTTCATTCTCTTACCTTCATTCACTCTTCGTACGCGAACTTCTTTACAACGATAGCATTTACCTCACGGTATTTCCTAGACATTCGGCGCAAACTGCTATCCTCTGACTGTGTTTAAAACTTGTTGGTTGTTTTAATCTCGTAATAAAAGCGATTGTATCTTTTTCATGACATCATAAATAGAATGGATAGTCGTTTTTTTTTAAAGAGCTAACGTTCGTGTCCGCTTTCTTCAGAAAACAATGAGATCGGTTATTTGAGATGTTTGCCGCCGCCAAATAACGCAGATTAGCAAATATTCAACAGTTATTTCTCTTTCAAAAATTGAAAAATGTGCCACGCACAGATTCAATATGGGAGGAAAATTTCCACGATAAGAATTTAGAGCTTGTTGCGTGTTGACACACAAAGTATCATCTCTACCTATAAATATTAGTCCAACAAAAATGTACGGAAGCGCAGAGTAGACTACCATGCTACACTAGAACCTGTCTGATGAAATGTTGGGACATTTTGTCAATGAGAGTTGGCCTACCCGTTCATAAGAATCTCAATGGTTGAGTTATTCTGATTGATATGAATTGTGCGACAAACAAAAAGATATAAACACTATATATTGAACATACGCCGTGGAAGTCGTCCCACGCCCCAAAACCAGCGCTTACAACTAACTAGATGGTAGTACTGTTTAAAATAAGTCTCTTAATTTTTATATCAACCGACAATTCTTACATTTTGACACCTTTGCGTGTCGCAGATACGTTACCTGGTATATACCGTTTCTATTTCTCTCTCTCCCAGTAAACCAATATGATAGTTAGTCGCAGGTGGCGACAAAGGGCTGTGTCACAAATGCTACCAATCAATCCTTAAAATTTTATATGCAAAATTTCAGAAAAGTGTAAAAAGTTAAAAGCCAACTTTGCGCTTGATATTATGGTGTGGTTTTTGTAAATACCGTCATCCAGTTGCTTGATTGTCTACCTTTTTCTCGATCAGTCAACAAGACACGTATCAATCAGATATCGATATTTTAAAGCCGTTACGATTAAAAGCCCATCGCTTGACTGATCGCCGATACCGATTATAAAGACTGATATCCATGACTGCAGAAAATCGGAAAAACTTCGATATCAAGCGGCTAACTGTCTGACTAACAATGTCGATACCGCTCTTCACTGACATCCGATACCGATTATTACAGAGATGCGAATATTGTTCTTAATTAACGTTCGACCCGTATTGTCTAAACCCTAAATCTAAACTGAATCAAGTCAAGTTTGGGTTAAAGTTTACAGCGATTTTAATTCTTCTCTTGTTTTATACTGATCAATATTACTACATTGATATTAAATCATGAAAAATATTATTAATATTCATATCAATCATAATAATCAACGAAATATTGATATTCTGTCCGAAGTCTCTGTCGAATTATTTCAAAGTTCTTCGTCGTTCTTTCAATAAATCCTCTCCTCTCTTCTTCATTTAAGAAATTCTCGGCTTTTGCTTTCTTATACGATTCGAGAGCCGACAGCAAATAATTTTCTGCTTTTGCAAATTCTCCTGACCGACCGTAAGCATTTCCAAGATTGTTGTACAAGTTGCCGACCCAACGTTGTTGAGATCCAACCAAAGTGTTCGGTGAATTAAATTTTTCTTTCAACTTCTTCAATCCGGATTCCCCGACTTCGATTGACTTGACAAAATTTCCCGCCCAAATGTAGGACGCGATGATATTACCCAGACAACTCAGCTCAAAATAATCTGCGAAGTCACGATCACGTGGTTGCGTAGGTATCGACTGAAAGTCCGCGAAGAATTTCTCGATCCACGCAATTCCACATTCGATGGCGATGTCACCGATCTCACTTCCCTTGTCTTTCAGTCGTTTGATCGATAATGTGATTCCAAGCACATTTAAACAGATGCATTTCAACATTTCCAGCGCAGAAAGTTCCTTCGTCATCAGCAAATCGTGACGTATCTTGAACGCAATCATCGATGGTAAGGGTTTGCCTTCTTCTCGAAGTTTGTCGCCCATTTTCCAAAGATCATCATCCGAGTATTTTCCCGATGACGTAACGAATTTTGATATATTATCCATGGATGACGTCATCTTGTCATCTTTCAAGCGCAGGTGACATTCAGTGAGTCGGAAAAGGGAATCAATGTCGTCACTTCCGCGTAAACTACGAAGTTCTTCTAAAAATTCCGCGCATCTTTCGTATCCGATATTCTTGGATGGTTTGCCCAATTCTCCTGAGAATTAAATTGTTTTGTTAATCTCGATATGATTTATAGTTCTGGTCTACTGAGTATGGTATGACGTCACGGAAGGGGTAGGTACATTTATTGGGACAGTACTTTACTGTTGTCCCACCCAATTAATAATTACTTTCTTATAGACGGCGCATTAACACTCGCAACATTCCCATAAATTCGATGGCCGGTAGGTAGCGCTGTGGCGCTGAATTCCCAAAGAATCTACCTCACCCGTATACAAAACAATCTCATGCTCTACTGGCCTACTGAGTACAGTATGAAACGGTATGACGTCACGAAATGGGTAGGTACGTTTATTGAGATAGTCCTACTTTACTTTTACTGCTAACCCCGCTCGTGAATCTGTTATTAATATTATAAAGAGGATTATCAGTGGCGCTTATCACCGGGCGGCGTTTTGCACCACGAACAAGACAGGCTGGAGTAGATATAGTAATCGTAATACATGATTATAATAATCGAGGAACATGATTCATGAATACCTCCGGTGTAAAGCCCGGATCACTAGTACAATCACAACAACGTAAATCTGGGTATTGCTAATAGACGGCACAGTAACTTTCTCAACACGCCACGAAATTCGTTTACCGGTAGGTGGCGCTATGGCTTTAAATTCGCAAAGAATCCACCTTACCCGCATACAAAACAATCTCCTACTTTCACCGGTATTGTAAAGGGGGCATTCGAGGGGCGTGTCGATAACGTGGCAAAGCATTGTTGCGTTGGAAACCTACTTTCCAGCCGGTCCTGTTAGTGGTGCAAAACGCCGTCCGGTAAAACGCGCCACTGAAAATCTTTTTAATAATAATAATCGTCTACAGGTATTGTAAAGGGGGCGTTCGAGGGCGTGTTGTTGACGCACCCAAAATATTGTTGCGGATGAGACTTACCTTCGAGATGTTTTATTCTTGCTTCTCTTTCACTCTCACTTCGGTTCGCATTTCCTATCGAGTAAGAAAGAGTTTTAATCGGTAGTGAGCCCATGAGCAAGAACGACACCCTATAGCTATTGGCGACGTCGTCACGCATCGCTAGGTTTCCGTTTAAATTGTGGCGTTATTGCGACGAAGAGAAAATATAATACAAGAGAGAGAATTTAGCGGAAATTATATTCACCATAAATCTTAGTAATTCAACAGGTAATTGAATATGCACATGTCTCGTAAGCATGTAATTGAGGGTGACAGCTAACCCACGGGCGCCTGCTGGTGGACAATGCTTCGTTCGGCCATTGTGACAGGCAGCATGCCGGCCACAAGTCTCATTTGTTAATTCTCAACTTACCTTGTGACTCAGCTGAAACTGTACGTTTGCCAAATATCTTCTCCAGAAAGCTCGTCGTGACAACGTTAGTGTTCCCTGCAAATTGATTTCATGGCGGTGATGTCGGGTTGAATACAATTTTAGCTAAGCAAGATTGAAGGCCTAGTCGTAGATTAGATAGAGACATTAAATACTTATTATAAACTGAACCAGCAGACTAACCAGATTTGAAAAACATCTCACCTGGTTTAAAAATTGAATTATTATTAGCGGAAATTATATTCACCAATAAAACTGACAGGCACCTCCAGCATGAGAAATCAGAGAACGAGTATGTTGAAAATTGAGCTCAACCCATTTAGAAAGTTCACAGCGAAGGCAACGCCGCTCAATAGCGATTTAAAATTTGCCCACAAGTGTGATAAGACAAGAAAGAGAATTATTAGCGGAAATTATATTCACCATTAATCTTAGTAATTCCTCAGGTACAGGTCGTGTTAGCACAGCGTGCCGGGGTATTGAGGGCACCCGAGCGAAACTTAAGCTTGGCAACGCACCGTTCGGCCCATGTGTGGAAAGGGTGTGACGAGCAGTATGCCGGCCGCAAGTAATATTTGTTAATTATTTATTTACCTTGTGATTCAGCTGAAACTGTCCGTTTGCGAAATATCTTTTCGACTAAGCTCGACGTGTCAGCGTTAGTGTTCTCTGAAAAATTGATGGTCGTGATGTCGTAGCTAAGCATGATTGAAGGCCTATATGCACTTCTACTGCAACTCATGCCAGCTCGTAAATAAGCCTTGGTAATCAACCAGCATTTCGGAAAGACGGACCGCTAGTCTCTTTATTGACATCCGGCCAGCTTGCGCGTAGTCATAGATAGATATAGCTCGATAGGTAGAGACACTGAAGAGCAATCTCACCTGATTTGAAAAACGGATCATTTAAGATTTGCTCGGCTGTCGGACGTTTGTCAGGGTCATGCTCCAACATTCGTTTGATTAATTTGATCAGCTGTGTTCGCTTCTCAGTGTAGGGAGGTTTGAACTGAGGGATGCAGGAAAGGTCGCGGTTTTTGTTGCCAGTAATATTTCCTGCCAGCTTGTACGGTTTGTCTCCGAACGGGTGTTTGCCATTGGTGAAGATAAAATTGACGATAATGCCGGCTGCGAAGATGTCTGCGCTGTAACTGTAATCCGAGACGCCCTTGTATATTTCGGGGGCCTTGAAACCTTCACTGCCTGCATTTATGTTGGTGACAGGCGCGGCGTCTTGCCCTTCAGGAATGTCTCTACCGAGTCCAAAATCCGCGACCTTGATCTTTCCGTCCTTTGAGATGAGAACGTTGCCAGGTTTCAGGTCACGATGTACGATATTTCTGCTGTGCAGGAAGGCGACCGCGATGAAGAACTGCTCGGTAAATGAGAAGGACTTCTCGAAGTCGAATGGTTTCTGCTTATTTTCGTTGACGTATTCTTGTAAATTTTTGACGCAAAGCTCCATGGCGATGAAAATTTCTGGTACAATTCCGATACAGTGTCCAGTTTCGATGACTCTAACGATGTTGGAATGTTCAACTAATAGGAGAAGGTCGACTTCTTTTTCACTTCTCGTGTTTCGAAGGAGAATCTTGATGGCGAGATCTCGAATTCGACCGCCGACATGGATTTGCTGTCCTCGGTAGACTCGCGTGCCTGGGTGGAGAGGTTGATCCGTGAACACGACGATTGAATCGGTGAGTTTCTTCATGTCTTCTGAAAGGAGAAAGTCAATTTTTAACCATATACTGATCTTATATTAAAGTATTTATCGTCGGTACAAATACTTGTTTACTTTTACAGTATTGTTGATGTAATATATGAATGTAGGTGAAAGGTCAAACGTACTCTTATCTCCCACAGGCACAAATCTTGAGAACGATCCGCCAGAAATATAAAAATCTTCGTATCCATTAGAATCCAAACGCGTACCCTTTGTTTCTAGAGAGAATCGATGGAACTCTGCAAATATGTGCATGGAGTGTGGAGACCTTGCGCGTGATGAGAAAACCAATTATCAATTATCAGGCCTACAGCTACTTTCACTTTCCCGAGCAATAATATGCTCGACGAGTAAAGCCCTTCTATTGCATCTTACGGAAAGAATTCTCGCAGCGAAGGTCCATAACAATCGCATGGAGTAAAATCTTGCTTGAAAAATTATCCGAACCAACATACTCGTTCGAGGTCGCGGAATCGGAGGCTTCGATCTGTTCTTACAAGCTGCTGCTCCATCGATCCTACCACCGGCCGAACTTGAAGAAGCAATGGAATCAGGTTGTAGTCCACATGGAAGTCCCGTTCCTGGAGCTTGGTAAAGTAATCGCATATAAGTTTTATTGAAATACGATTTTGTTGAATGGTGCGAACAACATAGGCAGACCTCGCAATTTACTGCGCAGTGAAATCATGAATATCGCGTTTGTTCTACGTTGCCGACCACCCAGCCGATTGATCGTACTTTACAACTCAGCAGAAAAGTGTAAACCCGAAGTATTTTGACAGTTGTTGGCCGCAACACGACGTACATGACTTGACAAGTTGAAAGATGGTCATTACAGACACGGCTAACCAGCAATTTATTACAAAGCTCAAAATACTGATGTTGGACAAGGCCCACCTTGAATAGGTAAGTTGTCTCCTGGTGGTCTGTTGTAGAAGTGATGATGATAGACATTCCCTTGGATCAGGTCCCTTATTCCCACTGCATTGACGTCACAATCAGTTAAGGTCTGGGTGATGGTATCGCTTTCAGCCAGTTTTGCTGTTTCTACGCGACAACAAACAATTTGTAATCGTATGCGAATGTTGTTTACGAAAATAAATACCTGTTCGGTGTTCAATTCGTTCCTGTCCTGCGCCCGCGTTGGCATTGTGCTCATTCCCATCGACTTGGTCACCACCAACAACGTTGTCTTCGCCACCTCCAATATTTATTTCAACATTGCTTCCTTCGATAAAAAAAACAGCTCCTGTTCAAAACAATATTTGCCAACAAAAGGAATATTTAGCCATCCTCAATTTTTCATACCTTGAACTTCTTCCGCCATAGGATGGCGTGTTTATTGATTAAAAATTGAACCAATGTCAAACGGCAAACTTCCTAAAATCTGGAGTTCTGGAGTTGAGTTGCTCATGCAGACTAGTCAATCTCTCTGATCGTCTGTGGCAAGAATAACAATTAGTTCGTCCGCTTTAGACCGAAATTAGAGGCCCTTTTTTCGATTCCCGATCAAATTAATCATTGGTATCCGTTCCCTCTCTGCCCAAAGGAAGAAAAGTTCTGTTTGAGTGATCCGGGCTATAAGCTGGAAACGCGTACATCACTTGAACTGTTGAAAACGACAAATACGAAACTGTACTGCTTGGTGACCACCTTCAATATAATTAGGGACGCTGCATGAACACGCTCTATTTCGTTGGGCCTCTTTTCTGTGGTTCCACCGTTTAAACCGGCTTAGTAAGCTATCTAAAGTTTAATAGGAAGTTTGCAATTATCGGAGCAGCTCGACCTGTCAACAAAACTCTGCTATATAGAAATGCAAACACTTGTCGTTTTGCAAACAAAATTGTATCGTCGGAATATGTGTTCAGACTCTTCACGAGGCAAAGGTTTGTTAAAAACTTAAAAATGAAGAACAACGACGACGAGTTAAACATTTACCGGATTATGTGTGCAGCATATTGCCTCTGTTGCAGGCATAACAAATAGACCACCAGATTTGCTCTGTGTCTCTGAATGTACGCCTACACTAGCTGGGCCTGCGAAGAATTCGCAAAATCGAGCGAGCCCACTAGTTCGTGACGATTGAAATCTTAAGAATATATTCCAATAAACTGGACTGGACGTTAAATCTGTGGTGACTTATTATATTTATTACTATTTCAATCGTCCGCCATTTTTTAAACTCGTAGTCGATGATTACAGCACGTAATCATTGATTGTGCATCTGTTTATACGGTTCGCCTAATTTATTCGTGCTCATGGGGAACATTGCCCAACGGTGACGTATCGATAGACATATATAGATTATCTTTTCAAGTGCTGTCAACGCATCCAGGTTCGACAACCCTCATGACTCCGCCGATTTTGATGAGTAAGAAATTGACGCCTCGGGTTTAACGTCCCTCATTCGTTGCGTCATTCAGATCCAGTACAAAACTCGAGTACTCGTTAGAGGGAGCACGTCTCAGAGAGCTCTCTACCCAGAGGTGGTGCTCACACTCCTCTCCTGTCACAACAGGATATGACGA